>RJWM01016325.1:0-45775 GCA_004363535.1 Dasyprocta punctata | reverse complement strand
AAATTGGGTTGCTATAAACATGGGTGCACAGATATCACTGTGGTATGATGTTTTTAATTCTTCTGGGAAAATGCCCAGAAGAGGGATAGCTGGGTTGAAGGGGATCTCCAATCCTAACTTCTTGAGGAATCTCCACACTGACTTCCACAGTGGCTGCACCAGTCTACACTCCCACCAACAGTGGAGAAGAGTTCCGTTTTCCCCACAGCCCCTCCAGCATTTGTTGTTGGTTGATTTTTTAATCTTGGCCATTCTTTCTGGGGTGAGATGGAATCTCAGTGTTGTTTTAATTTGCATTTCCCGAATGACCATTGATGTTGAACATTTTTTCATATAGGCCTCCAAGTCTTCGTGAAGGTCTCCTTGCTGTTGTACCCAAGGCCTCAGCTACTAGGAGGGAATTCTGATGTCAGTTCATTCCTATCACCACCTTCTCCAATCATTCATTTTTCTCTTCAGAGAATTGTTCAGAAGTAAGAAGTGTGAATTCTTCACGCACATATACATTCCTTGTGCATTCACAAACACACATACATGCATATGGATTTATTTTCCGCTCCCTTTGCTGTTATGGAGTCAGGTAGGGTGGTGGGGCTAGATCTGGAGTGAATGGGATTAGAAAAACACAAGGGATTAAGAAAAACACTCTTTCCCTTCATTCCTCCGTGATGCTTTTCCCCAGGTCTCCTTCCCTGGGCATCTGAATGCTGAGTTGGGAGAACCTAGCAGAAAGGGACAAAGGAGGTTTGTCAGCCTTCCTGGGGTAGAGGTTACAGATTCTCCTAGAGCCCAGCTGCATAGGGTTCCTGAACTGCCTCAAGGTCTAGCCCAGATCCCTGGGGGATCAAACTCTTGTTCAGGGCAAATTCTTGAGATTAACAAAAATGTGCTTCAAAAGCCAACCTATGGAAACAGCCTCAGTGCACATCAACACATGAATGGATAAAGACAACGTGGTGTGTATGCACAACAGAATATAAAAAAGCCATAAAGAAGAATGAAACATGTCGTTTGCAGAAAAATGGACAAAACTGTAAGGCCATCATGTTAAGAGAAACAAGGCAGACTCGAAAACTAGTTATCATATAATTTCTCTTTTATTAGAAGCCACATAATTAATTAATTAATTAAGGGAGCAATGACAGGAAACTAGAAGGTAGACTTTTGGGGAGGAGGGAAGAGGGTTAGTGGAAGGGAGAGGAACAGGAGAGGAGTAATGCGATTGAAATGATCAAGATATGTTAAGTGCATGTACCAATTTCCCAATTGAATCTCACATTGTGTGTTACTAACATGCTGTAAACAAACAAACAAACAAACACCCCATCATAGAAAAGGCTAGATGAGTATAGGGCCATACATTCAGGGTTCCTGGGTCAAGTGAAATACCGCCTCATCACACCAAACAGAGAAAAGCATTATTAATCATATTTTAAGAATAATTTCACAATAAAAATGCTGGACATTACATTTAAAAGCTTTCTGACCCTTACCCAGTGTCCCTCTCACCACACATATGAGCCAGCAAGACTTCAGGGTTCTGATCTTATTCATTACCTGTGATAGAAAATGAAAAGCAAAATGCAACAACCATTTACGTTTTCTAATAATAAAGAAATGGAGGCTATTGCTGATTTGCAGAGGAGACTCTGAAAGATGAGGAACACTTTCCACCAAAAAACCAAGCAACAATACTAAAACAGCTCCTGCGGGCAATGGGCTGAGTTGTGACTCCTAAAGTTCATACCATGAAGTCTTTCCAGTAACTCAGAGTGTGACTGTATTTAGAGATGGAATCCCCCTTCCCCTAGAGGTGATTAAGTTAAAATGAGGTCCCTAGGGTGGCTGGTATCTTTGTAGGTAGAGAAGCGTGGGGCTCAGATGCACCCTGAAAGACCATGTAAAGAGAGGAAGTCAGCTAACTGTGAGCAAGGAGAGAGGCCTCAAAAGAAACTCACCTGTCTAGCATTTGGTTTTCAGTTTTTAGCCTTAAGAAATTGAGAAAATAAGCCTATTGTTCCAGTCACCCAGCCTGTGGGACTTTACTCTGGCAATCCTAAAAAACGTTTAAGGTTGGCAGTTTTTCAGACAGTTTTAATGAAGGAGATGCCGAATTCAAATTGATCCCAGTGACCATAGTACAAATGGAATTTTGACTTAGGTGATTCTCACTCTGGAGTCTTTATGTAAATGATAAATATTAACTGCAAAAGACTTTAAATTATAAATATTAAATGCAAAAGGCTTTAAAAGAACATTTTGGAAGAAAAATGTATTTTAGTGAAGACTGCTTTCTGCACATATTTAGGTCACTTCACAAGGCTTCCTGTTGCAGATATGAGCCTGGTTTCCACACCTCCTCCAGGTGCTTCCTCCACCTCAAGACTTCCGGTGTGAACACAGGTCCTGGAAGGAAAATGGAGACTCTGGGTGTCTTCGGCTCCAGGTGCTGGGCAAGTGTATTGTGTTACCATAAGCTTGTCATTTATGCACGGAGCCGAAGACATTAAGCTTCCTGAAGGAGTTTTTTGTGCCAAAACATCCCATTTTCTCAGGCTTCTTCAGGCACCCATATGCTTTCACTGTGGGGCAGAGCCGCATCCTGAGTTCTAGGGTCTCAGAGCAGCTGGGAAGAACTTCTGCCCTACAGGGAGATATCATTGCATGTTTGGCAGGTCTCACTGTGTGCACAGTGTGACATAAAAACAATGGGGCATGCAGTCTGCTCTAAAGACAATTGCTTACCCCTGAGGCCTTGAAGTACACTATAATTGACTCCTGGGAATAGCTCAACTGCTGTAGCTTTTCCACTACCCCAAGCCTATTTTGTCCTAAAAACTATTTTGTGTGGTGAATAGACCAGATACTGACAATACCTCAATTTTGCTTGGGAGGAAAGTGATATCCCACAGGGTGACTGTGACTAACACCTACACTCTTATCAAATAATGGTAGGAAATATGCACAGAAGAGAGGCTCCTAAAGCAGCCCAGTGCTGATTTCTGCAACAGTACTATCTTGACGTTTGTCCTAGGGCCCCAAAGGAAGAAAACGAAACTGAGGCCAGAGAACATGTTGAGTTAAGCTGAAAGATCTGATGGTCTGGGGACACAGAAAGCATGCATAAAGGTGCAGGTTCTACAACAGGGCCACTGGATCAAACATTCTGTAAATATCTGGTAAATGAATGAAGGTATCTGAACTTGTGCAGCTGGCAGGCAAAGGTTACGAAGCAGAATCTTATGACCGCTCAATTAGATGTACGGTACATCTTGAAGGAGACTAACTCATCAAAAACACTAATTTTCCTGAGGTAGTACCCATGTTTAAACTTACCCTACATCAGGTATCACTTTGATGAGAGAAACGAAGTCTTTTTCTCATCAAAATGTGTCATTCTACATTTTCAGCCTAATGATTCCATTCCTAACTCTTTTGGATCTTCACTTCTTTATCTACACAAAGCTCTTTCCATCTGCTATAAGTAATGATAATAGCTTCAGTTACTAATAAAGAGCTGTCTTAAGGTGAATTTCTCGGAAAAAAAGATCTAACAATCCAGAAACTCCTTTTGCCCCGAGTGTTTCTCTAATTTCTATAGATGACTGTGACACCTGAGCTTCTTTCATCCTCTGACTGTGTCTGCTCCGCTGACACCACTTGGAGAGTCATTTGGGACCCCATAAAGCTCCTCCAGTGAACTGAAAACTGCCCACACCCAGCTGACGCAGCCCTGCAAGTGCCGGGCTTGGTGAGCTGACACCCTTGGCATGGAGTAGACCACTCTCCTGGGTGAGCAGCGAGCTCAGGGTGTGGAAAGCAGAATGCAAGATGCACTGACCTTGCCCTTTCCATGGCCCTGTACTGCTGTACCTGCCCCTTAAGGCACTTACCCCTTCACCCCTCACTCCAGTTCCAAATGCCCTCTACCTGCAACCTCCCTCTCATCTCTCCATGGGTTTTTATCTGCTGGATTCCCCACCTCACTGTGCTCTTCAGTTCAGCAGCTCAGGAAGTGGTTCTGTTCTGCCTGTACACCTCTCTTCCTGTCAGGTGGGAACTTCAGTGATGCAATTTCTTATGGTTTCCTGTCAATCTGGATTTCAAATTGGCCAAAGTTGATTATTCACATGTAAAAGAGGACTTGCTCATCAAAAAGCCAGTTTGTCAGACAAGAAATACACCCAATTACTGAGATTTTCTGAAGTATTAACTTTCTCCTATACCCGCCTTAGCTCCATCCCTAGTGCCAGAAATTGCCAGAAAAACATTTTCACCTGGATGCAAGACAGTTTGCAGGGTCACTGTATTGCCAAGGCAAGAGCGAAGCAAAAGCAAGTTACTTTTCTGTGAGGGAATACTTGTATCTAGACCCTGGAGGTTTTGTTCAGATTAAAACAGCTACTATAATGAAGTACTTACAACTGCCTGGCAGGTGGCAGACAGCATCTAATAAATGTTAGTGTCTATTGCTGTTATTTCTATCATGATAATTATTAATTTTAATTTGCACAGACATATAAAGAAATGGAGATGACAATCACTAGGGCCAGTTTAGTGACCCATATTCTTGGTTTTATCATTTACTTTATCATTATATCTTAGTGGACAGGAGATAGATAGATAGATATACATATACATATACATATACATATATATATGTAGCTATAAATTTTGAACCCTATAAGTAATGTTGGGAGATTTTCCAAGGTAATTTTGACAACAGGTGATTGTCATGTGATAGGCTTAAGAATTAGACTTCAAATATGATGAAGCTGCCCTGCCTTGTGAGTCTTAGAGTCTTGGAAGGGCACAAGGTTTCACAAACTTATTTGGCCATGGAATCTACTCTGCAAAGAGATTTTCCTTACAGAGAGAAGACTTCCAAGAACAAGCTTTAGGAAACACTTCTCCAAGTAATTACCAGATCTTCTGGGAGTATGAACTTAATCTAGAGCTTGAGACATGTACTGAAAACATGGAGAGTATGTTCTCCCTAGGCAAAGAAGAGCTAGAGGTGACTGGGCTGCTGCCCGCTTGTGAGAGCAGCAGGAACTGTAGTGCTGTGTGCTGGCTCAAAAACTTTAGCGAGCAGCAGGCTTTCTGTGTGCAAATGTACTGAGGTCTGGACTCCTAGCAACTGAAATATGCATTGAAAAAATTCTCTCTGAAGAAGGAGAAAACCTGAGTCTTCCTCAATGGTGTAAACGCACACAACACAACACAACACAGCACAACTGATGATCCTTCACAGTGAATAAATGTACAATTTAATTGAGTTGACCAAAATGGATAGTTGTTCTAGAAAAGTGTGCCAAAGTAATCAATAATTGTACTTTTTTTAAAAACAGCCCTAGTCAAGCATAGCTCTTTTAAATTGTCATTAACTCTAGGAGCAAGAATCATTGTTGTGACAGCCTACTATACCTTGGGTGCAATTTTCCTGCGCAAAGGAAAAAAAATAATTGGTACCACTACCCGCATTATCCCTCACAGAGAGCTACTATTTCAAGATTGGCATAGCAATAGCTGAATACTATATAATTTTCACGTATTTCATTTCTCCAGTTACCCTCAAATTTTTTGGGGAATCTATTCTGATTCTTTTAGAAGAGCAATGGAAATATCAACAGCAAGCCAAGCCACTGATATTCACAGAATCAGGCCTTTTAATATGAAATCCTATATCAGACTTAAAAAGCAATAGCTCCAGTCCTGAGGGTTGGTTTTGCATGATAGCCAGCATCTCAACAAGTGAGTACAATCAGTATGACAGCATGGTGTAGCCATTTACTGGTTACACTTGCTTTTTCATTGAAGGTAATGCAGTTTATTCCTCTGTATGCAGGTTCTGATTTCATAGGTCCAACCAGCCACAGATAGAAAATACTAGAAAAATATTGCAACTATAACTAACTATGTGTGCTTTTACTTATTACCCCTTAAACAACACAGTATTACAACTGCTTATTAGAGATGATTTAAAGCATACTGGAAGATGTTTGTAGATTATGTACAAATACCAGAGCATTTTAAACAAGGGATGTAGTATCCATGATGTTGGAACCAGTCCTCTGCAGATACAAAGGGGAGACTGTATCCAGCTTTAAACTAGACACAGTACCTCACCCAGACCACCTGCTTCTCAGTGATCAGGTTGAAGTTCCTGCAGAATGTGTCTACTGTTCTGCTGGAGACCAGCTGAGCTGGGCCATGAGCTCACCCAGGTCACCCGCTAAGAGTGGAGCAGCATGGAAACCACGGCTCTCTTTCACAGCTTGGGAATGAGTGGCTGCTAAGAAAAAGTAAGGTCTTTGTATCCTCTCCAGAAAGTCAGGAATGATAACAACACAAGACGCAGAGGGCAAGTCCACGTCACTGCATCATTAGATGGGCCTTGCTTCAATGCAGTCACATGGCAATTCTCCCTCTGGTTGTTTATCTTCTAGGAGTGTTTTGAAAACATCTAGACCGTGTGAAGTAGGCTGAAGACATTCCAGTGTACTACATCTGGAAGCTGCAAGCCTCCAGTTGGGACAGGCCATCTTATGCTGTAAACTTCTGAAGAACAGAGCCTGTATTTAACTGGACACACCTCTAAATGAAGAAGGGATGAACACGTGTGACCCCGCTTCCTCCTGCAGTGCAGCACCCTTCACACCAGGAACATAAAGAAGTGCTTCTCGCCTTTAAAGGTCTCCTGGGAAATGCATCTTTCGGAATTATCCAGTACACTCCTCTTGAGGGCCTTCCTAGTCATAAGGAAGCAGAGAAGATTTCTAAGTGGAAAGGAGCATTGAGAATAAATGAAGGAGTTTGACATGGAGGTCCTTACTCACAAGGAACCAGAGACCCCAAAGAGACCCCAATCCCAGAGCATTCCCAAGGGGCATTTTACGGGTGGTGCTGATGCATGGAATGATGAAAGCCGAGGAGACGCTCAGCTTTGTAGCCATCCAGGCCAAGCAGTGTGATTCAAGGCAGTGGGGAAGGCTTCTGCCTTTAGGTATGTCTTCAGCTTGATGTTGAATCACAGGAGGCATAAGTAGTGGTTGTTTTCTAAACTCCTGTCAGGCTTCTCTATTAAAAGAGAATGTACTGATATCTTAGCTTTATGTTACTATAACAAAATACCTGAGATCATCAACTTAAAAAGAGAAATGTTTCATTATGGCTCACAGTTTTGAATGTTTCAGTCAATGGTTATTTGGCCATATTGCTTTGAGCCTGCGGTAAGACTATTCATTACACTAGAGTTTATGGTAAAGGAAGCTGCTCTTTTCATGGTGACTGAGAAGCAAAAACAGAGAAAGAGGAGGGGCCATGGTTCAAATATTCCCTGAAAGGGCATGGCCCCAATGACCTGGCTTCCTTTTACTAAGGTCCACTTGTTAACCATTCCATCACTTCCCAGTAGTAAGTACCACAGGCTAGAGATGAGACCTTCAACACATGGGCTTTTGGGGGACATTCAAGTTCCAAGTAGTATGTGCTGGAAGTGGTGGCACACTCTTATAACCCCAGGACTCAGGAGACTGAGGCAGGAGGATCTCTGTGAGTTCCAGGCTAGCCTAGGCTATAGTGAGTTTAAGGCCAGACTGGACTACATAGTGGATCTTGTCTTAAAAAAAAAATCCAGGCAGCAGCATGTAGAAATTTTACCTCATTTCTTTATTCCTAATATACTTTTGATGTTACACCTCTTCCCTTCATGAAAGCATGGCCAATATAGCACCACACAGATTGGACAGGCTCACTTCAGTTCTTAGCTCTGCTAAAACTTCAGCAAAATAAGGTTGGTTGCAGAAACAAAACAAAACAAAACGAAAAAAGGTTGATTTGAGAGTTAAAGGGAACAATATACAAAAAGTTCAGCACAGATCTGGGTGGACAGCAAAAGATACCTGCTGCTCTTAATGGTAGTTTTTGTTTCATTGGCACTGGCATCAAAGGAATCCAGGATGCATTTGACATGGTGAACTTTGGCAGGACTGAGAAGTCATCAATAAAGAGGAGAAAAGAGGGAAGAAGGGAAGTCAAAATGCCAACTTCAACCAACTACCAGGCAAGCTAAGGGGCAAACCAGCTTCTCTGCCCTGCAATCTGAATTCCTCTTTTGCCTCACCCCATTTGAGGAGATTCCTCACCGCATTTGAGGAGATCATGGCCCCACATTGAAGTATTCCTTGGTCATATTCATATCCTTGGTCTATTTCTTTAGCCATAACATACTGTATCCAGCCAGGCGCACATCTCTTTATTACACAGCTCTCTGCTAAGAATCAGATAACCAGTATAAAGACAGTATTAATGATTGAGGGGGCCTCACAGTTGTCTCCCAGTAAATCCACATTTGTGGCTAATATCCTAGGGACTACTAGTAGAGATTTCCTGATCTAATATGAGTCTGAAAGGGAGATTTTTTTATTTTTTATTTTTTTGGGTGGGGGGAGATGGTTTTAATCAGAGATATTCTCAGGAGTCTTAAATTCAAGACCTCAAGGTGCTTACCTTCTTTCCCTAGGTAGAAAGTCAACCTTTCAAGTAAGTTGAGATGATCTCAAAATCCTTGGATTAGTTCATGATTAAGTGACTATTAAAGTGAGATTTTTTTGAAATTTCTTTGGGATGAGTTTTCACCACTGTGAAATGGATATACAATAAATCCATTCTTTATCTCTTAGGTATGCTTTATCCTAAAAGAATGAGCCTGTGATAAACCATCATGAAGGGGTAACCAGAGAATAAAATTGTATTGATTGGAGGGGAGCAGGTAGATTAATATAATCATTAGTCATGACTCCAGCCAAATTGAATAGTTTTAGAACAGGGTATAACAATTCTGATTGTATATTAGTATCAACTGAAATTTTTAAAAAAATCAACTCTTAGGGCCCACCAGCAAAGATTCTGATTCAATCAATATGGGGTAGAAACTGAGTATCAGAATTATTTTAAGTTCTTAACGTGATCCTACTGTGTAGCCCAGACTGAGAGCCACTGTTTTAGAGCACTGTGGGTAAGAGAAAGCAGGTGAAACAATGGCATTTTCTTAGATAGATCTTGGTTGTGATCACGAGCAGATATCAGCTCTAAGTTCTGGCAGCACTCAGCAACTAAGAGTTTCACATTGTGACTACAATTCTGAGGAAAGAGCCCTTGGAAAGAAGCTAAGAATCACAAGCATCTCTGAAATATGAGCTATTGAACCCCTTGAAAATCATCTCTTTTAATCTTCTTTCTTATTGCTGTGGGAACAATAGCTACTCAGTTTATGTCTTTGGGCCTCAATTTCCCTATTCATTAAATAAATGGCTTGAATTACATACACTCAAAATACCTTCCAGGGCCGGAGATTTAGCTCAGCAGCGTAAGTGCCTGCCTGGCAAGCGTGAGGTCATGAGTTCGATCCCCAGTACCAAAAAAAAAATCTTCCAGTTCTACCGTTCTAATGATTCTAAGACAGTCTTTCAGCATCAGAGAAGGTAGAATAGTTATGCGTCCTTGTGAGTATCCTGTTCATTCTTTATCTGATTTTACTCTGGAAAATCTTCTGAACCACAAGCCCTGCAGCTTCCAATTTGTTCTGCTGCTGGCCAAATATGACCTGGGCTGCTGCAGCTGCAGGTCCATTCTGGAGGCCTCCTCCTTCCCAGCCTCCCCAGGCAGGGTGAAGGATTCCACATGATTCTTGCAAAGGCGACCCATCTTAATTGCAGGAGCCTTCTCTCCGCTCCCCAGCAAGCACGTGACTTGCTCGCTGCTGGTATCTGCACAGGAAGTGGAGGAATGTGGAAGTTCACCCGATGTCAGTGCACACGCACGCTCCCGTTCCCAGCCTGTGGAAGCCAGCCAGCAGCTGCTGTGGCACTCCTTGTCCTGTTCCTCTCAGTAGCCTGCGGCTGCTTCAGTTTCCTGTTTCTTCTTTTCTGAACAAAGCTTAAGGAAGTTGGTAAAAAACGACAACAGCAACAACAACAACAATAACAACAACAACAACATTTATTGCTCACATTCTGTGCAGCAGGTTCTGGCCTGCAATGCCACACTTGATCTCTTCAGGCCTCAAAAAATCTGTTGGGAGGAAATCATCCCAGACAATTCCCGAGTACGTTACCTAAGCTTCCTGGAAAGCACCAAGTCTGTCTTAAACCTCAGAGAAATGAGTGCTGATATGTGCCATCTCCAAGACTGTGAGGGAAAAGAAGTGCAAAAGGGAAGAGGGCAGGGAGCTAAAGTGCATCCTGGAGGCCTTCGCACATGAGTGGGCAGAGCAGAAGATGAAAGAAGGGAGGCAGATTTAGTACAGTCTTGTCCATGCAATGGTTTTGAAAATAAAGGTGAGAATGTCTGGGTCCAACAGAACACCTGACATAGATTAGTCTCCAGTACCGCCTTCCAGAAACTGGACCTCAGCTCAGACGAGGCCTAGAGCTACCCTGTTTTGCATCTTATGCTTATCCTTTTGAGGCACTGAGTACAGTAGCATCCAATAAGCTGGATATAGTGGTGCATGCCTGTAGGTAGTCCCAGCACTCGGGAGGCTGAGGCAGGAGGAGCACCATGAGCTTGAGGCCAGACCAACCTGGGCTAAATAGTGAGTTCAAAGCCAGTCTGAACTACATAATAACATCTTTCTCAAAAAAAAAAAAAAAAAAAAAAAAAAAAAAAAAAAAAAAAAAAAAAAAAAAAAAAAAAAAAAAAAAAAGGAAGAAAGAAAGACAGAAAGAAAAGAAAAAAATAGGCATCCAATTAAGGTTGTCATGCTTGACTCTGTAATTAAAGAACAAGGAGATCTCAGGAAATCAAATATTTTATTGATTTTCCTAATAATGTCCTAAATCTCCCCCTTACCCTGCCACCACCATCTTTGCAAGTCGACCAACTGCGGAGGAATAGTCAGCCATATGCTGGGAAATTCATCCCCAAGATGTCGTCCAGTTCCCAAAGTAGCTTCACAAGGTAGAATCACTTGCACTTTGGCAAATGAAAAAAATATTATTCTCATAACTTTTACTAAGTAAACCCACAACAAGTCTCTGAGGAGGCCACATCAGAGCAGGAAGACTTTGTTCTTGGGCCTCCACACACAGCTGAGGCCATGGAAAGGCAAGTGGGTGCTTGAGACCAGCCCATTCCCTGGTCACCAAGCCCCGGGCCCCTGAGAGAGGTGCATCTGCTCAGAGGAAAGGATGTCATTTACCAATTCTTACAAAGATGTTGCATGAATTAGCAACAGCCTTGCTCTTTCTCTTTTGTTTTTAAAATTACTTGATTTGAATACAATTTTGTCTTCAATTTTGCACTTATAAATATAGTTTATTGCTTGCTTTGTTTTAATCCACTATTAGGTCTGAGAATCCCTGGAGAATGTGTATTGTGTCAAGGATGGCAGAATGGGGTTCCCACTCCAGCAGGAGCAGCCTCCTAATCACAGTCCTCCAGGATGAACTTAGAAGAGCTGAATACTGTTTTCTGCCCAGGCCTCAGAGGTATTTTGAGGCCACCTGACTGGGTCAGCTATTTCACATGGAGACAAAAAACTAAAGTCTCCACCCAGCTTCAGATTAGGGCCAGCTTTCAGTGTGGGTCCTGAGATATCACTTGTCTCATGCATCTCTGTTGGAACTCATTATCCACCATGGAAGGTTTCATTCACTCTTCCTGAGGCCACAAAGGAATAATACAGTCCCTCTGAGTTTAGCAACAAGTGGTCATAGGTGTCCACACGTGTCCCTCCTTGTCCTCATCCATCTGTAAGCTCCATTGATTTACTTATTGGGCAATGTGACATTTTCCCCTAAAATGTCCTTTCCCTCTGAGGGAGTTAAATTACCTTTCCAGTTGTTATGCACCACTGAGAAAAGGAGCAGAGTCAAATTTTTCTTGGGTTGTCCTTGTGGTACTTCTAGGACCTTCAAGGATCAGTCTTGGGCTCCTTCATAGATTTAACAAACTCCTTGACTTCTTCTTCCAAAACCTTGTTCCTCCTCTCCACGTCCTCCCGGGAGCGTTCCACATTGCGAAGGCTAATTTCCAGAGCTGCAAACTTCTTCTTTTCCTTCTCCAGCTCTTCATTGAGCTTTACCACTTTAGCCCAGACGTCATAATTTTCCTTCTCAAGACTGCGAGGAAGGAAAGAAAAGAATGAAGAGTAGGGCATTAATTTTATACTCTTCCTTCACACTCCGTCACTCTTGCTTACAACCTCACTGTTCCTTCTCCTTTCCAAAATCCCACAGTGAAGTCCCACCTGTGCCTCCCATTTATGTTCTTCCTCCCATGTGGGACTTTCCAGAAACTTCAATATCCACAGTATGACTGAGCCCTTTCTTTGTCATTCAGCACCATTTTGTGATATCATTTATGATACTGTTTCTCATGGTTTTTTTTTTAATGTTTTGTATCCTCAGCCAGATAGCAAAATCTTTGAATGAAGAGTTTGCTCTAATATATGGATGCTTCCACTCTATGGCACTTGGTATCTGTCTTGTTCAATAAAACTGTCAAGGCCGGGTCCAAAGTCCCTGTGCCCAAAATTCTTGTGCGCAAGATGCCTCCTGTTCCAAAGCATGAATCAGAACCTTTCCTTATGAAAATCCTCCTTGGGATCAAGATTTGGAGGAGCAAAGGGAACCTCCAGGCCACTAGCTTGTCAGCTCTAAGCCAAAGATCTGTATGTAGGTTTTCTTGTTTCCCCCAGAATTTTTATTGTAACTGACCAAAATCTTAATATGGACCCAGGTGTCTCTTCTCAGACTATTAACCCTTAGGGATGGGTGTATACATTCCATTTTTAAGACAAAGATGGGAAATTTGAACCCGATGATGGATGTAAAACTCAGACTATGTGATTGGAAGTGATTCAGAGTTTCATCTTGTGGGGTAGTGCCTACTCAGTCTTAATAGCCTGCCTGTGTTCATGTGGAAACATGAGCTCTCATCTCAACCTGCTCCTTGGTTTCTGGTTTCAATGGCCTTGGCCCATTCTGCTCGTAACAGTCCTTCAGAATCTTGCCTACCCCTGCCTTTACTGTTTTACAGAAAAATTGGTCTCATTCATTTTGATCCTTGTCTTACAAATTTCATTTTCTTCTCAAAGTTCTCCATACCCTATAACTTAGAGAAAATCTCAGTGAGACATCATACTACATCTTCCCTGATTCTATGGAGAGGTAGAATCTGAATGGGCTCAGGAGCCTGGCTTTTAAATCTCACTTCACCAGTGATCAGTCATGTGAAACTCTGGCATAATTTTCTACTTCCTGAGCTCCCATTTCATCTTCTGTTTCACAGGATTACTGTAGGGGTCCATGAGATGTCTCCGAAGCACAGAGCTTAGGGTGGCTACTGCCAGCAACTCATCATTCTCTGTCTGCTATGATGGATGGCAGTTCCCTGATAGGTGAATTTACAGGACTCTGTTTTATTCAGAAGGATCAGCCACCTCTGTGGCAGTTGTTTTTTTGTTTTGTTTTGTTTTTGTTTTTTAATTTTAATTCTACTCTACCAATGACACTCTTGCTAAAGTGTGTGGTAGTTAAACTGGATTGTCAACTTGATTGTCTTCAGAGATTCTCAGGGAAAGCACACTTCTGGTTGTGTCTGGATGGGTTACAGGGGTGTGACTTTGGGTACTATATATGGTCCCTGGCTCTTTCCTCTCTGGTGTGTTCCTGTGCTCTGCTTTCCAGCTGCCAGGAATTAAATAGTTTTGCTCCACCACACCTTTCTGTCATGATGCTTCTGTGCCAACCAATCAGAGACTAAAACTTTTGAAACTATAAGCCAAATTAAACCTCTCCCCCTATAAATTGTAGGTGTCAGATAGTTTGTCCAACAATGGGAAACCTGACCAGTACACAGTACATTCAGCCTTCTCTGGGCTGCTTTGGTCACTGCCAAGGTGTCACAGAAGACTTGTAATTCTACAAGTGATCAATTTCAGATTCTTAGCCAAAGAAGTTACGTTTTGCTTCTGTATAGACAGCTCTGTGCAGGGTACAGGGATGAGGGCTCACAACTTTCTTCCTTCCAGTATCTGAGTCTTAATGGATAAAGAAGTGACCATAAATATGAAAGCCCACTAATGCACATTTGCCAATCTTAAGATTAATGTTCAAGTGAGCTAATGTGGAATAAGGTTATTGCTCATAAAAAAGAATTTCCAGGCCAATCAGCAGTATGAAAAGACTCCAAGAGAATTCTTCACCAACCTGAGAGAACAAATCCTACACACTCATCTTAGGAATGAGATTGTGCTGTGGCAACTGCTGTCTAACTGGCCTCCCACTTTCTGTCTCCCTGTAGCTTTGCTCAGTGAGAAGTCAGCGATTGGATGACGCACGAATGTGGTGGAAGCTTCCCTCATCCTCAGGTTTTCCAGTGGCTGGCACAACCTCCTGCACCGGTGTCTCCTACAAGTTGCTCTCCCCCGGCTCCAGGCCCTTCCATTTCTCCTGTGCACAAATGCACTAAGTCTGCCCTTCTCACAGCCTCTCCACCTGGGCTTCTCTTTTCCTGGCATACTTTTCTCTGTGCATCTGACTCACTCCCTCATCTCCTCCAGGCATTTCCGTAGATGCCGCCTTCTTGGAAAGGTTTTCCCTATTCACCCTATTTAATACTAACATTTCTAATAAATTTTTGTATTCTCCAACCTCTTGACCTATTTATTTTCCCCAAAGACTTTTCCACCATTTGACACAATGTGGATTTTATTTCATAGTTTTATTATTTGTTGCCCCCACTAGAAGAGAGGACTGTGTAAGTATAGTGCTTACAGTGCTGTCTTGCTCAGTGTTCTTCCCCAGTACCTGGAATAGTGCCTGGCATGAAGGAGGCACTCAAAAAGTATTTGCAGAAATTGAAGAATGACGTTAATGTGAAACACTTTCTCTTAATTCAGTAAAGTATAATGATCTATAAAGAACCATTATTAGAAAATTGTTTAGCTGCTTAAACTAGGTATTTAAGTTTTCCTAACTCTATTAAAGCATTGGGTTTTCACTAACTCAGTAATCCCATCACTGCATTTATCCTTTTCCTTAGAAAGACTCAGCACCTATATTACTACTTTTCCTATATAGAAAATTTATAATGTCACCTTTTCAGCAGATCAGAACAATCCAGATGGCTTCTAAAGATGGAAGCCTAGTGCTTCCCAGTGGTTCTCGGTTATGTTAACTTACTTTTTAATCTGTTCCTCATAAGTTTTCTTCTGTGTTTCTATTTGCATCCGTAGGTCCTGGACCATCTTCTGCAAAGAATCAAGTACCTCTCCTGCAGAGTTCTTTCCTTCAGGCCCCATTTCAGAGTCTGTGGTCGCAAAAGTATCTCTCTTGGAGTCAGAGGTAGGGGAAGAGAGTGTACCCCCTTCACACTCACCGGCCCCTGGCTGCGTAGGGACATTATCATAGGTCGAAGTTCGCTGAGAGTCGGAAAAATGGCGCAAGTCTTGAGACATAGTTCTCCTGTGCCCTTCCCCTGCCTTAGCCTCCGATGAGGGTGACCAAAACTCATTTTTAAAGATCTCCATTTTGTTGCTGTTGGTACTTGGAAAAGCTGATGTCAAGAAACATTTCCGGTTAGGGAGTGTTTGAGTCCTTTTTCGAGACTGCGTCTTCCAATCTGCCTTTTCTCTGGAGGCATTGCTGCTGTCATCCTGATGCCTGTCACTTGGCTGTGACCCTGTGGGGCTGGTGGCATTCGAGTCACTTGTCTAGAAGAAATGGCCATAGTCATTACCTGAGTTTTCTTAACTGTGTGCCAGGCCCCCACAATAAGGATTAGAGACCCGGAAGAACATGTTCCCCTGATTGCATACCTGTGGCACTCTTAATTAGAAGACTATCTCTTAATTTATTAGCTTGATTGATTAGCTGTCTGGTAATTTTTTAAAAGGCTGCTGCAGTTAAAGAACTAATTCATGCTATAAAGATAAAGTGCTGACTAAAATATTTGCTTGTCTGTTTCTAAGTAATCTTAAACTAGGATTCTTCCATAAGCTTAGGATGAAAGAGCTTTTAAACTATCCCTAAAAATCCAGAAGTCATAAGGAAAAGTACAATGAATTTAACTGATGTGGATTTCTGTGACCTCCACAATTAAAATGAACAAAATAAGCAAATCACTACATACTATATCAAATACCAAATGAAAAACTGGAAAATATTTACAATGCATGTATAGGTAATTCTCCCTCATACACAAAGGGGATACTTCTGTTGGCTATAATTATGTAAAATTTATAAAAATTGAGGAAAAAAAGACCAACAAGCAATATAAATATGGTCAAGAGAAAATTAGAGTTAATACAGGTAAAAAAATACAACTGACGTATATACATTAAAAAATGTATTTAATCTTTCTCAAAATAGGAGAAGCTCAAAATTAAGATTACTAACCAGGACAGTGGCACATATAATTCTGGTTACTCCAGAGGCTGAGGCAGGAGGACCGTAAGTTCAAATCTGCCCTGAACAACTTAGTGTGGTTGTGTCTCAAAATAAAATTTAATAAGGGTTGAGGATGTACCTCAATAATAGATCCCTTCCTCAGTGGTAACGTTGGCAAGAAATTACAATTACTAAGATACTACTTCTCACCTATCAGATAGGCAGCTTTCACTAACACCACATTAGAAAACACACTCTGTTGTTGGAACTGTGGAAATATAGGATTCTTATGAACTGCTTATGTATGTATAAAATAGCACAAATGCTAATATCTTTCTTCAAAATCACACATTTAAGTCTGTTTGCATTCTGACCCAGTCATTCCACTTGTGGGAATGTATCCCAGAAATAAATCTGCCTGGGTACAAAAGGAGATATTGTCAAAGTTATTCAGTGAGGCCTTGTTTTTGTGCAAAAGGCTGAAAATAACTTTCCCAAGTGTGGGTTCTGTTAAGTATATCATGGTACATGCACAGAATGGAACACTATGCACCTGCCAAAAGCATGAGATAATGTGAGAGAACTGCTCAGGTACTGATGTGAAAAAATTGCCAGGTTACACTGTTAGGTTAAAAAATCCAAGATACAGAGTAACGTGTGTGTGTGTGTGTGTGTGTGTGTGTGTAGAGAGAGAGAGAGAGAGAGAGAGAGAGAGTGAGTGAGAGAAAGAGAGAGAAAGACATTAAATTGCATTTTATGCAAACATGGAAGTAAGGTAATAATTTATGCATTGTGCCGACATTACATAAAGGAACACTGGAAGAGTACCTGAGAAACTAATGAAGACTGGGAGGCATAGATTGTGTGGGAAGAGGGGAGGGAGCAGGGCTTCTCCATATATAACTTTTTAAATTTTTGAGTCCTGTGTATATATCATAAATTTTTAAATTAGAGAGAGGGAGGAAGAAGATGGACTGGGAGAAGAAGAGGGGAGAGGGGACTCAAAGCACAAAAATCAAAGACATCAGAGCTCAAGCTTTTTTTGCCTTCTAGCTGATCAGCTGCTTGAGCACCATGCTCTGGATTCAAAAGCACCTGAGTTCTGAAGTAAGAACTAGACTGAGCCACCTTGGGCTACAACACGAGCGCAAGACTGGCCTGAGCTACATAGTGCGACCCTGCCTCAAAAAACCAGGGCTGGGAGTTTGGCTCAGTGATTTACGTGCCTGCCCTGGCAGGTGCGAGGTTGTGAGTTCAATCCCCCATGCCGCAAAAAAAAAAAAAAAAGAAAAAAAAAAAAAAGAACTAGACTGAGTCCAACCCTGTGACACACTAGAGCGTCCACCCTTGGCAAGCTGGTCAAGCTCGATGGCCTCAGCTTCTCAATCAAAAGATGCACATGATAACTCCCGCCCTGCAAAGTTATGGTGAAGACTGCAAAGGTGATATACTTAAATTTCCTGGCACAGTGGCTGCCCATAGCCAATAGAGAATACTGGAAACTTTTAGATGAGCACAACAATAGCTCTGCTCAGGGACTGCTGAGATGGTTTTGTTCCATGAAAGATGAGCATTTTGAAATTTTAATTTAGTTTTAGGATGTTAATAAGTTGCTTATGTCCAGACAAACCTCATCTGAGAAAGAACAAAATCACTACCGTTACTACTTTTATTTTTTCTTCTGCAGGATTAACAGTACTATAGGTAATTTATGGAGTCAATTAGAAATCTTAAATTCATTCTTGGCCACACATAAAGAATCAAGTTGCATATAAAGTTCATATGTTCTTTTTAAAAATATTTGTTTCTATAAATACATAAGAATATTTGACCTTCACAAATTACTGCCGTCAAATAGTCCACGTCGTGCAGTCTGCAGAGTTTTGGGACCCTGAGAACGTGAGCTCCAACCCCTCAGTACAAATGAGGGGGCTGACATTGTGAGCAGGCTTATCAGGGAATGAGAAATATTACACGCAATATCACACGCTCTGAGCGAGGAATCACGTTTCGGGGTTAGCAGGAAACCAGTTCTGTCTGGACGTTCACACAGAATTTTCAACAAATCTCACTAGAACGTTTGTAGTATGGTGTCTATTTTTCCCTCTGAACTGCCCTGGACTGTATGATATTTGAAAAGGTTTCTCTTTCAGAGAGGTTTCCTAGAGGATTCATTGCCCACCCATCGGGGCACAGACACACGGCTACAATCCCACCCCCAGGATGTCAACAGGGAATGGCCCTTGACAGAGTCCAGGGTTTCAAGACGTGCTCGCACGGTCTGCACCAGCTGTGGACACGGTCACCGCAGCATCTGTCACTCCCCAAACTCACCCCAGAGCAGCTCTTACATGAAATGCTTTGGGACAAAGGAAGAGCCCAGGGGAGACAGAAAGGCTGTCTGTGTCTTACCACGTTACTGAAGTTGTCTGTCCTAGAAATGGAGGGATCTTCAGTGGCATCCCAGCCCACAGAGCTTCGGGGCACTGGAGGTTTCTTGGGATCATTTTTCTGGGCAGGGGGTGACAGAGGTGTGTCCTTGGACTTGGGGAAGAGGACTTCATGATCTCTGATCATCATGGTCATCACTCTTTGGATCTGAGGAGTCCCTGAGAGAATAAAGAAAGAGGTGTATAGTGCTGGACCACGGGACGGAAGGCAGGAAGCCCTCAAAATTTCCCACCAACATTATATATCCAAACCTGGCCCTAAAGCCACAGGGCCTAATAACTCATTTTGCTCCTCACAGGTCCCTTCTTAATTATTTTGAGTGGGAGATTATGGTGAAAATGATGGAATAGAAGAAAACGTAGAAGTAGCATAGAAGAGGGAACCTTTAAAAATTCTTTTCAGCCTATGTTGCACACAGTCAGTTAATCAGAAAAATAGGCAGTATGACAGGAGGAAGACATCTTTCGTTCTGTCTGTGGCCCTCAATATGGCATCTGATTTCTGACTGGACACAGCAAATGTGTGTCACGCATACTGCCTCCTCACACCCACGGCAGATGTCAGTACTCTATGCCAAGACTTTTGCTTATTGAGCGAACACCCTCACAACTTTCTCAACCCAGATTACAGCAGCCTTTTGGTGAGATAGCTTATAAAATGAAACCCTGTTTTCTCTGTCTGGCTATGGGTACAGAAAAGTAATAGAAGACTAGGAAGCATACTTTTCATGGTAGCCCACTGTACTGGATAGCCATTGGGCAAATTCTTGATCTCTTTCTTTCTATTGTGATCTGGAAAACTGATTGAATTCTAGCTCTGCCTACCTCATAGCACTTTTAATGCAATTCAGACAAGATGATCAGCTGAATGTGCATTGTAAACTGCAGAGCAGGGCACAGACACTAGGAGCAGTGTTACTGTCTCTTACTCTGCGCACGCCGTCATTGCGGGGCCAGCCTTGCGTACCTCTCATGATCACAGCAGGGTCCTCAACCTTTGACTTGATGAGATTCACACCAATTACTGTAGCCAGGTTGTCCACACTCATCTTGTTAACAGCGCAGTTCAGCTGGATTTCATGTAGAAACCTGCAGGCAGCCAAGAAATCCCATGGTAGAAAACAGAAAGTTGCCAAGAGAAGTACTTCAAGGTACCAGTGAGGCACTTGTGGATTCCAGCTCTTTCCTCTTGTGTCAGGGATAAAACCAGCCTGCTCTGATCACAAGAGTTAAGCTTTGACCTGTAAGATCTATGATTACTAAGGAAGGAGAAACCATGAGGGACACTGTACACAAGCTGCCAGGGGTAGGGTGGGGCCTGGGGAGGAGGCTCACATAAGTGGGTGACAGGCTCCAGCTCAGGGTGCTAAGGGGTGACTAGAAGGACTAATGGGGATATTTGACTTCCCCTATGATTTGCTATTTATGGATGGTTTTTATTTATTTTTTATTTATTTGTTTTTATTTATTTATTTTGATACCCGGAATCAAACTCAGGACCTTGTGCTTGCCAGGCAGGTGCCATGCCACTGAGCTACATCCCCGGCCCTTTGATTTGCTATTATAGGGTTATCTCCCATCCCACACCCAGCTTTAGAGAGGAAAACTTGATCGGTGAGGTCTTAGAGATGGGGAATCCATAGAACCTCCTCGATCTCATCCTCTGATGAGAGCACCACACATCTCTAACTCTCAGCTGGTGCTCAAAAACTATGCATCAGTTTTTATTATACTTCTACTCACTATACTCAAGTTAAAAACATGGAGATATTAGTAAATAAATGGTGATGTATTCAAGTGAGGAAACATTATGAAATCTTAAGGAGTCATTTATAATCCACTTTTACAATGTAAGAGAAACATGCTACAATTGCAAGCCAAAAAAGTGAGATAAAACCGTATGTATATTTGGGTAAATATAAACAGTAAAATTTCAATTAAGTATAAAAATATTGAAAAATGCTCAGAAAGACGCAAGCCCAGGTGTTGTTGTTGTTGGAGAAGGAGTTATGACTAATTTTTACTTTATTTATTATTCGATGTATCTTATTTTTTTCTAAAGCAGGAAACTATCACTCTTACAACATGGAAGCTACATTTTTAAAATATAAAAATCAAAATTAAGGTCTGTTTGTGACAAAGATTCAGGTTCCAACCCAGCAGATCTGGATCTATCTACAAACTAGATGTTCCACAGAAATGGCACCTGGCAGGTCCCCAAAAAGGACTGAAGGAGAACAAAGGGTTGGCCCAGAATGAATGTCTCTGGGTTGTTAAGTTGTGGTCCAGAGTCAGGAAGCCAGAGAAAATCCTAGAAACATAAGGATTCAGGGTTCTATTGCACTGCCAGGACTCTGGGCAGCAGCACATCAGACGTAGGACCATGCTTATTTTGTGGTTTTTGGGATCTTGGACATTGTGCTGTGCAAACATGAATCTCTCTCTCTCTCTCTCTCTCTCTCTCTCTCTCTCTCTCTCTCTCGCTCCATCCCTCTGCTATGTGAATACAGTTGACTCTCGAAAGTTCTCAGCTAGAATCTCTGTGATGCCAAAGATAAGTCCCTCCTCTTCTAAGCAGGGGCCTCTTTCTGACGTGGCTGAAAAGTGTGGAGTTGAAACCAAGACCTCTCACCGGCAGATGTAGCTCAGGAGGCTGTAGTTGTTCCGAGGAAGGATGGAGAGCTGTTTTATCAACTCCTGTTGAGCCTAGGAAGAACATTTTAACAGCAGTAAGCCAGACTGTCCACTTGCCAGCAATGAGCGCTGGCCACATAACTGGTATACCTGCACAGAAACACCACTTTGGCAATTACTCCTTGGCAATCACTCCTGATCTTACGGTTTTGTGAGTAATTTTAAAGAATTACTTGGAGCTCTACAAATTCTCAGAAAGTTTCAAGAAATAATGTAGAGAAGGCCATAGTTTGACTGCAGTGTAATTTTTATATTTGGCTGTAATTCTGTCACCCCATGCCATACCTAATCTAACTTAACTACTATAGGCATTAACTATTTGACAACTCACACTCACACTAATTATTTGCTTAATGGATGCTTGAGATGTAATGCGCCACCAAAGAACTGGATCACAATCAATATCTCAGAATCACTTCTAAAGTAGTGAAGAAGGGCAGATGCTTCCGAGAAGACTTTCAAACACTGTGGCCCTGCTGAGACCTGATAGGACAAAAGACGGCTGACCAAGCTGCAGGGAAGGTGTAAGGCTGGGCTTTTCAAGTTCTGGGGTGGTCATGGATGTCAGGTGGGTCATTCAAAGAATGTATGTGCTAGCAAGAGAAGAGACAGAGAGTTCTTTGATCTTTTCATTCACAGCTATGACCTTTCTTATGATGGTGCACAAGTTCGTGTAAGGACTGTAGGCCCTCCTCAGACCTGGGGAGCCCTCCATTGCAAACTTGAGCTGATCTCCTGGAGAAAGCATTCCCTGAAGGTTTGTCAGTCCTCATACAATGCCATGGTATAGGCGCTCCAATCCAGAGTACCTACTCCCTGATGAGATCTCTCCTCTTTAGTTGAGTTGAGCAATTTCTTTGCTATAGACTCACCTCTCCTGGTAACTACCTCTGCCATATTTTCACCAGTGAGAAAGAATATGGTCCTTCTGTCCTGCCAGAGTTGCTCTTAAACGTGTTGAGATTGAGAGCAGTTGGGAGAAATAGGTCTAATGCAGGGAAGTTTAGGAGTGGAGTCTTGTCAGAACTGCATCTAAGTAGCCCCTTTACTCTCCCCAGAACTAAGAGATAAAACAGACACCAGCTGAATTGCTGTCTTGTTAGCCAAATTTCAAAGTTTATTTCATGACATTTTATTACTTTCATAAAGGTGAACTGATATCCCAGCATATATTAATTCTTTGCACATCCTCTTCTGCCTCACACCACAAAATTTATAAATCATGTTTGAAATATCTTACATCTGATCATGTGCTCTAGTACTTTTCAATTTTTGTTTGGAAAACCACCATAACAGATATAGCATGATGGCTACATCGTTATAGGCTTTTTCCTGCCCAATTTTGAAAAAGTAAAGCAGTCTTTTTCTTGTGAAGGAGCTACTCAAATTGTGAAGTTCTCCACTGTCAGTCAAGATGGAAACTCTCACATTTGTGTTTTTACAGGGTTAAGTCATTCTTCATTCATATGAAAATATATATTCTGCTAAGCAGACTGCATAACAAATTCTGAAGTAGAGCAGAGTCTAAACCTCCCCCTATACCAACATTTTTAGAAAGTTGCTTACTTGTATTACCTCCCTTGATCCTCAAATAATCTTGGGTATAGATAATATCAAAACTGCCTAAATTTGTATTGTCCACAAGAACTACTTGCTACCGCTGGGCATTTAAATTTAAATAAACTAAAATTAAAAATTTGATTCCCCATGTACACTAGACATATTTTGAGGGTCTAATAGATACATGTAGCTAATGGTTAGCATATTGGACAGTGCAGATACATAACATAACAGTTTCATCAGTGTAGAAGGTTCTAATGGGTCAAAGGGAATGAACTGAATCTCATAAAAGATATGTAATTTGCTTAATGAAAAAAATTAAAGTTAAATCCTGGTCATCATAGTTTTTTTTTTTTTATGGGCCAGTTTTCCAGAGAGAGTTTTTAGTATAAGCCATGATAAAAGCCAATCTACTTAAAGGAGAGAGCTAGACGCCCCATGTTAATGGCATAGCACAAATATATTCAAGAGTCATTTGGTATTAAATACGTTGGCTAAAAACAATGAGAGTTTTATTGTTGTTAGTTGGCTTTTATCAGATTCTTTGGTTGGTTCTTTGATTGGATGGTTTATTAACATGACTCTAGTGTATGATGGTGCCTGTTTGGCATCTCTGGAAACAGTTTATATAGGGTCAACAATCCTACTGGTGAACTTGTACACTCTAACAGGCATGATATAGTAGATGATGATTATAGACCCTGCTGGCAGCTGTGGCTGAAAAGATCAAAGGAAACATCCTTGCCCTTCTTCGCCCTTCTTCGCACTGGCAAATGCACTCTTCGAATGATCCATTTGTTCTCTACTTGTCATCACAGAGCTTGAACATTTCAACCCCACATCTGCCTTCCAACTTGCTTGGTTAGCCTGTCCTTATGTTCCACCACGTTTCAGGAGGTTCAAAGGATACTTCTTAGAAGTATCCTGATATTCTCATTATTTTACAAGCTATTCTGAGACATTTGATTGTGACCCAGCTCCTTACTGGATTATGCTATTACCGACATTACCAAGATTGGTATCATCTGCCCTCTATTGCTGAGGAAGTCCCAGACAAGACTGTTCAGGAAACCCATCATTTTCTTCTAAAACAAGACAACTAACCAAAGAGACACCAACCTTTGCCTCATCTGCATTCATGAGCTGCCCACAAAGCAGGAACCCTTCATACTGGCTCCAGGGAACCACAGGCTCTGGGAGGTCTCGGAGGTAGAGCTTTAACAGAGAGGCCACGGTGTGCACATCTGTGTCTCTGGAAGAAAATAAGTAATGCTTTTTGACAAGAAAACCCCACATCTCCTCTCATTCCTCCTTCACTCAGTAAAACCATAAGTTCCAGAGGTAGTATTGCAAAGGAGTAGAGTCTGGTAGAGAAGAATCAGACCTAAACATTCTTGCTAATTCTTCATTCTAGAATAACAACCCTGAACACTTTTTCCCTCTACTTATTCCATCTATCTGCCTCCAAGGTAAGTTCAATGCTCACTTTTTCCTTAAACCTTCTTTAACTATTTTATTTTCATTGCTTTCTTCTTTCTTCAAGTCATTTAGTAGCCCACAGTATCATCTAATTAGTTTCTAAGTTTTCATGTGTTAATTTCTTTATATCCTAGGTCCATTGATCTCCTTAACCTCCCAGAGTGCTGTAAATACTTTGAAGATTCATTCATATATTTCCACAATAATTTATTCAAGCAATAAGCACTGAGATAGCTTCAGTTTTGTTTTGTTGTTTTAAGCTTGTCAAGCACTGGAATTCACTAAGAAATCCAGGGGACCCTGGCCTCATTGGGCCACACAGCTGGAGGGGCGGGAGGGACACCAGTGTTACCAGTCCTTATAATACTGTGTGGATAGTACCATGATACAGGAAGTACAAGATTCAGGAAATGTCTGGACTCAGGAAGTGCGTCATGCATGGAAGTGTAAAGGTTCTCCTGAGCCAGAGCTGAGCCACAGGTGACTCCTCAGGAGAAGGAGCACCTCAGCTGAGATCCAGAGAGTGGGAGGAATGACAGCCCCAGACATCTGCCAGCCTAGAAAGTGGGGAGGGGTGACCCTGCTGCGGGAACTGAGACAACATTCAGATGATTGTCTGGCAGACTAGAGGAGACACAGGCTTTGTGCTGCAGCTTCTCTGGGCTGTACCAAGGCTTGACAAACCACAGCCAGGAGGGAAATCTGGCCCAGCACCTGCATTTGTATAACCTGCACACTGAAAATCATCTTTACATTTTTAAGTGTTGGTGAGGGGGGACTCAAAAGAAAACGATTTCATGATATATGAAAATAACATGAAATTCAAATTTCAGTATCCATAACTAGAGTTTCAGAAGAACACAGCAACACTCATTCATCTATTTGTGACTTTACTTTCAAAGTCTAAGAGAACAGTATAAAAGACGTGACAATGACCCTTCTATCCTGCAAAGCCCCAACGTTTAATAGGTGACCTAGTAAGACAAGTTTGCTCACTCCTGACTTATCAGGGCTGTTTTATTTATCTTCAGTACTATAAGAGAAAATAAACCTGCATTTACCATATACAGTCATGTGTCACTTAAAAAATGTCATTTTTAGGAGGTATCCCTAGGATATCTTGGACAGCTGTGAGGTGGCCAGAGTCACAGACAATCTGAGTATGGCCTTGGCTTCAGAAGTGGGGAATCGTAGAATAGACTGGGTGGATGCGGCCCTAGAGGAGGGAAGGAAGGGTGGCTTTGGAGAGGAGAGGGAAAGGCAGGTATTTGAGACAACAGAAACAAGAATACCACGAATTGTTGTAAAGCTCTCTCTTGGAGTTTTGTGTACATTTCTTTCATTTTTGTTTTTGTTTTTGATAGCCAGTTCTTGGTACTATCTTCCAAAAGCTTCCGCTTTGCAGCATGTGTGTGAACTTTCTACCTCCAAAGAACACAGAGCTGGCACAGAGCTCTGTCTACACTGTGCCGCCCTCAGGAAATCTGGGGCCGGGACTATTTTCTTAACATGGGGATTCTGAAAAATTCTACCCTGCTGAGTCACTGTCTAAAAATACCCCTGGGCAAAACCAGGCTTGGAAAAGTGCTTTTGTCAAAATGCGATGAGAAGCTCCAAAAAAGAGAGAGAAAGACATCAGCTGGCAAAGTGCAGGAGCCCTATCCTGTGAAGGTCCCGAAGTCCATTCTCCTGCTGTCCCTCTGCTGCAGCCTGCCTGGGTTTTTATCAGGCCGAGAGTCTCCACTCTGACTGGGGGCTGCCCTTCACCCCACAGCCAGTGAATCCCCCACACCTGCTTCTGTTACCCTGCGAATCCTCTAAGCCCCTGCCTCCCTTTCAGCACCCTATTTCAGAAGGCTGTTGCCTTTCGCCAGGATTCTGCCCCAACTGCTGGCTGGTGTTCGGCCTCCAGCACCCCAGTCATGGATGTGCTGGTCACTGTTGGGCGTGGCCTTGAGCACGTAAAACACATCCGACAGGATGAGTGAAGAACACAAAGAATTTGAAATGAGAAAAACAGTGTAAATGATAAATCAAAAAATAGAATTTTTTTTTAGCACGTGAAATATGTAGATATGACTATGAACCAATGTGGGAGTCAGGAGGGATAACCATGATGAAAATCTAGGAGACAGAATGAGCGAAGCCTAGATAAAGATTCCAGAACAGTGTTGAGGCCGTGAGAATTGCAGCACTGCGGGAATTACCATTAAGAATGATGCAACTCTTTCTTCTACAAAAACAGGAAGAAATGGATGAATTGGATGTAGGAAATCACTATGTGAGGGACGCTGGGTCATTTTAGAAGCTGTTAAAGTTGTTGCTTCTACTAATTTCTGTTAGTTCATTGAAAGGAAAGGTTTGATCAGTGTTTCACGCCTGTATCTTGTAATATGAGCAACTATTTTGAAGATAACAATGTACTAACCATTGTTACAGTCTTATAATCTTGTTTTGAAATTTTGTACCATTGCTTTTTTCTTTTTAAAATAAAATAAATAAAGTTATTGCTCTAAAATTGTAAAAAAAATGGAATCTTCTGAAGATTCAACAATAAAGACAAATAATTTGATCAGAGGAAACTAAAGACAACAAAATATCCAACATTCAAAACAAGTAAGAGACTACAGTCACGGATAAAATATGGTGAGTCAAAAGTTATAACCAGAGGGTATAACTAGCTATATTTATCATCTTAGGACTGTGGAACCCTCAGAAAACCCAATTTATTTTGCCACACAAAGATGATGCTGATCAACCATGTACACTGCCTAGCCTGACTAACTCCTCATTTTTCTTTACAAGGTTTCAGCATAAATAGAATTTTCTTGGGACCTCTCTAAATCCATCACACCATGTCAAAAATTCCTCATTCTATATTTTCAAAGTACTCTCTAATTTTCACATTTTAGCACTTTAAACAATGGAATTTATATGGCTATTTCTGGACCTTTCTGCTTTAAGTCTGTGCCTCATCGTATTATTCTTATATGGCCTAAATTTCCAACATCATGTTTTCTGACTTGGCTGTTCCTCCAACCCAATGCCCCAACCTTGATTTTTTTTTAAGTCAAGGACTAGAATCAAGTCAGGAGCCTGGTGCCTTTTGAGTTCAACAGCTGAGGCACCAGAGATTCTCAGGAGCCCTTGATGGCTCTGCCAGCCCCTTCCTTGGCTCGCTGATGTTTATAATGTGGCTGTCTACTTGTCCACTGCACATAAGATGGAAAGTATATCAACTTCGCCAACAGGCAATATTTAACCTGGTGGGAAGAAAATTTAAAATTTACATTTCTGTGTTTAATGACACCCAGGTACACCTGTGCTTGAGTCTCACCAACAAGCACACCTGGTTCCTTTCATTGTAGTGAGGCAAGAAGGAGTAAGGTGGCTCTTACAAAGGAAATGAGCTGAGGCCAATGCAGAGGATGTAAGGGAACACTCACTGACCTGATGTGGTGGATACTACGAAGGGGCTCCTTGCCCTCCCAATCCCCCTCTGCCACTCAGAGCCAGGGAAGGGGCAGGGGAAAGAAGCTGCAACTATAGTAAAGTTTCACTGCAGCGCCCTTTTCTACTCATGTTCTGTTGACAAAGTCCAAGCATGAAAAAAGATAGACCAGTGTTCTGTTGACAAGGTCCAAACACAGACTCATGTTCTGTTGACAAAGTCCAAATATGGAGAGTGTCTTCTGAGAAAAGGTCGCAGCATAAAAATTGGCTTTGTGGAATGGGTTAATGCTTCTTGGGAACTACTGTGTTAATTTGTGCTCTGACACAGTTTGGAGAATTTCTTTCCTTCTTTCTTTCCCATGCACAAAATTAGTAAACAAAGTACAGAAACTCCCTAAGAACAAAGGGATAGTTTATAAAATGTTTTTCTACAAATGGTATAACTGTCTGACATTGAGTCAGACCAAGATCAAGGTTATATTAAAAGTTTGGGAGCCTTTAATGATAATAGTAATGACCAGCTGTCTGGGGCTGTCTGGGAACCTCTATACAGAGAGGCCAATATGCTACTATGTTTTGAGGACTACAGGGTAGATAGCACATCCTTGCAGCTGCAAGAACATCACAGGGAGATAGGGGGACTAAATCAGGACTGAATATGGTCTTGTGTTTTGCAGATTTTTAGCTAGGCTACCACAATGGAGCATTTATTAATAACAAAAACATGCTTCAAGGTCTTTAACTAAATTTCTGCCTATGCTGACGAATCATGTAACCATAAAAACCATGTAACCATAGAGACACCTGTTGATTTCATTCTTTTATCTAAACTTTCAACCCTGGCCAAAAAAGAAAGTATATATTATTCTGTTAGAGCTTGAAAAAGTAGTAGTAATAATAATGGTAGTCGTAGTAGTAGAAGCAATAAACAAAGCAGATTCAAGCAGTCTTTGAGCTGTTTGTGTGTCTCTTCTCCACGCACTGATGCTCAGCCCACCTTCGGGGACTCTGTGGACCTAGCCCGGCTGGACCGCGGCATTTCACAAAGCCAACTGAAGAGAAATCAAGAAAACTGGCAAGGGACATTGAAAGTGAGAGCGACCGGTCTTGGACGATCTCCTGAGAGTGAGTCTGGCATGGTGTGGGAGAGGAAGAGATCAACCTTGGGACCATGTTACCTGAACTATATGTGTGTAGTGAGGGGTGGAGATGCATGTGAGGGTTGGGGCTGGAACAGAGCAGGAGAAAGGGGAAAGGAAGTGTGGGAGGAGTCCTAAGTGAACCAGGGCTAGCAGATGCTCATGGTCCAGGAATAAGTCACATAACCCTCAAGGCTGCTTCATCACCTGCAGAATTTTAATAGCCTTGCTTGTTTTCTGGGTTTATCCTGCGGGTCTAATCTGAAAATGTGCATGAAAGTGATCTTAAAACTGCAGTTCAATGAGATATGAGGCATTCATAGCACACCCCAAAGAGCAACGAAGTGGAAAGATGGGCATTGAGATGAATTCTGCTGACTCCACAGCCCTGCCCACGGTGAAGGACTACAGAATGCTACACCCTGAGTCTATTGGTGGAAAAGAAATTCTCTTAATCTAGGGCATGCTCTTAGGTGTGTTGGAATATAGCTAAATAACAAGAATAAAAAAGAACCAATCACTCCTTCCCAAATCTGACTGGTCCTCTTGTCACAGAACACACAAGGCAGCCAGGGAGGACCTGAAGGGCCCAGGTGACACTTCCTACTTGTGGTTATGTCAACTCTTCCTCTCACTTCTAGGGGCAGAGCTGTCATGACAAGGAGTGTCAACTTTCCTCATCTAGCCCCAAGAATTCTTGAGGAATCAAAGACTTGATACCACCACCCATGCCGACTTGATGGAGTTCATGCTAAAACCTAAGGCAGTCATTTGGCAAATATCAGCAATCACCTCTTTCCTCCTGGCTTACCATTTGCATTGTTTTAGCAATGACCCACCTGTATCTTTTTGATCAACTGAAAGCTACTTAAAAACTTGAAAACAAAACTGAATATAAAGGTGGTAGACATAATGGAATAGGTGCCTGCACACAAAATCCAATCTATTGTGCTGCTGAAAGGTCCCCAAATTTGATGCTCACAACCTGCTGTAGTTCCAGTAACTACTCTACCCATTGCTCCCAAGCATATCCCAGTGCAGTGATAGTGAACCTTTTAGAGCTTTTAATGATACAAACAGTCTACTGTGGCACACGTGCCATAGGTTTGCCACCACTGTCCTGGTAGGTTAATATATAGCTCCTGTTATGGGTATTGTCCTGTGTCCCCCCAAAGCCTAATGTAATCATGGACGGGGCTGAGTCTGGCATTTGTGATTGGTTTGCTGTCTGATGCTGGGATTGGTGATGTGAGTGTTGTACCCGCCCAGGGGTGGAGCCAACATACCATGTAAGGGCGAGAGGAATGTGTGTCCTCTCTCTCTTGCCCATTTTGTGCCTTGCTCTTTGGCAGCTGCCATGAATGGTTGTCCTGCCATGCCGTCCTGCCTTGCAGTCAGCTGAATATGGACTAAAACCCCCGAGAACTGTAAGAAATAAACCTTTCCTTCCCTAATTTTAGGAGTCAGGTATTCTGTCTCACCAACAACAACAACAAAAAGAAAAGCAACTAAGATAGCTCCCTTGGTAAATTAAGCTTTGCCACGTTAAAGATAGATACATGCTGGTTCAATCACAGATTGTAGCTGTGAGGTTGAAGAGAAACAGATGGTCCTCAGAGATGCTTGGGAGGATGAATGGACAGATTGGAGATTAGGGTGTGAAATGAGGAAGAGGAGCAATGAGACTGTCCACATGAGCCTGAGCCTGGGGTCTTCACAATCTTCCCAGGATCAGCCCTATCCTTCTGTCCTTAATAAGCTCTGAGGGAAACCACACAGAGTTCAGGCCCCTCTTACTAATCTTAGTTTATGGGCTAATGATTTAGAAAGAACAATCAAGCTTATGCCAGCAGGACAAGTACATGGAGCTAACTGGGGTGAACATTGCACAATAGACATGGGATGCTCGAGGTTGGGGTAGGGTCATGGCAGGGAAAAAGCCCTCTGCTAGGTGGCTGGAGGGGGTCAGAGGAGGGCGATGATGGGAAGAAATATCACTGTATCTGATATGCCCCAAATAGGGAAGAGCAATCTCTACACAGGAGACTGGAGAGAGCACCGGGCTCCTGCCGTAGTATATACTCCCTCCAAAAAGCTCAGAATCATGCAGTACTGTGGTCTTGGAAACTTATGAGAAATCCTGCTCCTGCCCACTTATGGAAAGCTGAGAAGGACCACCAGTGCCCTGGGATATAGATATGTGCAGTCAGCCTCACACCATGTGTTTGTGCAGCTAATTCAGCTCTTCCAAGTTTCTCCTCCGCCCAGAGGGTAGTCCTGAAGCTAGGTTCCAGCTTTCTCCCCGCTCTGTGCATACCCTTCTGCTACATCCTAAGTATCACTCGGATCTGCCCAGTAAGGCTTTAGTTTTGGCTCACATCATCTCTCTCACACACGCCAGCCTACTCTCCTAACTGTGCTCTAGGGTTCAAATTCTCAATTGTGAGTAGAACAAAGACTGCTTCTGTCACAAGCCAGGGCTCTTGAGAGCATTGGTGCCAGTCCTATGCCTCAACAGGAACAGAGAGGTCCTCTCAGGTGAGCCAGGTGGAGGGCACAGGACTCTGTGCCGAGAGCAGCATACCTGTCAAAAGAGGGCCGTTCCCCAGCATCGAAAGCATCTCTCAGCTGCTTCACCAGGTTGTCCTGCCCAGGCAGGCGGAAGATGCCCTCTTCATTCATGCCATGCTCCAGGATGAACTCCGCACACTTCTCCACCAGGATGGGTACCAAGTGGGGCCCGAACTTCTGTTCATAGGCTACAGTCTCATCTAAGCGCTGGCCAAACACCGCTGGGAAGAGATGAAATAGGTGCTCATCATTCTGATTCTCCTTGAATTAACTGGTGGGGTAAAGTGCTTTGCCTGTTTCTTGGTTTTTCGGTTTCACCTACGATGCTAAACATTTTAGCACAATGATACAAACAGAACACGGAACACTGATTACTCACTGCATTGCCAGGTCTACAAATGCGGGGGCTACAAATTTGAGGTAGTCTCTGTCAGTGTTTTTTTTTTTTCTGTTGATCCATATTTTCATATACAGTATTTAAAATAACAGCTGACTTTTAGTGAGTACTTGTGGCTAGGAGGCCTGTCACACTCTTTGCACACCTTTTGTCGATTCATCTGGACAGCAAGCCCATGGGTTGGTAGCACTGACATGCCCACCTCACTGTGCTAGTGAACTCTTCACATTAGGCAGCGCAGGGCATGGCACAGTCGGAATTCAAGCCCAGAGAGTAAACTCATGAGAATGTGTGCTAGACCACAGCAGCAAGCAGGCTGTTTGTGAATTCTGACTGCACCCAGAGAATTAAAGCATAATAGCCTATTGCACGATCATCTCAAGACTGTATTAAACCACTGTGGCATTTAAAATAAGTCAGGTTGTTTACTATGTTTGACTATTGTAAACACAGCCGCACTGAACACGTACTCGCAAAGTTCCTGGAATGTATGTAGTACAAATGCATAATGTCTAATTAACTGCTTAATATATTAACATTTGGATGGATAAACACAAGCATTTCATTCTTTTGAACTATCTCCCTAGGGCAAATTCCCACATGTAGAATTACAAGGTCAAGTGGTTTGAACATTTTTGTGACCTGATGGTATGCAAATTTCTTTCCAAAAATATTTTTCCAAATTGCACAGCCTCCAACAAAGCAAGCTTGGATCAACTCCACTCTGGCCCTGTCAGCACTTAGCTCCATAATTTCCCCACCCCTGCAAGGAACAAGATTAGTTTCTAACCGAGGACAATGAATCAGTTGCCTCCTTATTATCCCACTCTGCCTCCAGGCTCTGCATTGTGCTGGGGTTCCGAAGGCAGGTCCTGGCTTCCCTTCTGTCCCACCCCATCTTCCCACTGTCATAACTGAGGTGCTACCACACCTGGCACTAGGATTCCTAACACATCAGTCTGCAAAGCCCCTTGGTTCTCCCCGTTATGCGCTCTCTGGCTGGCCCCTTTTCTCCAGACCCTGATTATATGGACTTTATCTGTATCACCTGTTCCAGCTGTACCAAGCTCTTGAATCCTCTGGTCCTTCCAGCCTATAACTCCCACCATCTCTCTTTTCTACCATTTAAAAATCCTCCCACCACTTATCTTTCTAAGAACTGGTCTCCCTGAGCACTAACAGTTCTTGATTTTGAACATCCTCGCCTCCCTCTGCAGACGCTGCAGCTGTGTTCTTTGGGTGGCCCCTCAAAGCCTGGGAGCTCCTCAGAGCCTCTCCCTCGTCACGTCAGGTGCAGGGGTATGAGGCAGTCAGATCTCATCCCAGCCGCGTCTGCCGGGCTGCTGTCTGTTTGAATTATTACATCTCAAGGCTTTATTAGTTTAAATATCCTTGTAGCTGAAGTTTGAAAACCAAACGTGGCAATCCTCAGATTGGCTAGACACCCACCTATTTTTTAGTGTGACTTCCTGCCATGCCCCTACTGGCCTCTTACTCTGATGAGCCCTCAGTTTCTGCGTCCTCAGGCTGTCTCTTCTCCCTGCACAGTCTGCCCGCCCCCTTCCTGGTTGTTGGAATTCTATTGGTCTTCCCTGACCTCTCTCATATACCCGTGTCTGTGGCAGGCCTTCCCCGAGTCCCACATGGAGAGACTGCTTCTTGTTCTGTGCACCCCTATCCCATCTTGCACATCCCCAGCCCCTGCCACACTGCTGTTGTAGTTTGTATGCACCAGCGTGCTCTGCAGGGCCACAGTTCCCCTGAGGCTAGGAACAATGGCTGTTGGGAGTATCTTTTCACCTCCAGTGTTTAGAATAATACCTGGAACAAGACAGACATGTTGCTGAATGAGTTAATAAATTCTTTTGTGTTTAGGCAAGTATTTTCCATGATAGATGATGATTTTGGTGTTTCTCTACTTGAAACACTAGTAAGCATCTCCTCTGAAAATGACTTCACTTTCACACTGGCAGTTGCCAAGGGTCCTACAATGTGCTCTGCTTTGTTTCAGGATCATGGAAGGAACTGCACAGATAGGAGACAAGGAAGACCTGGATCTTGCTTTCTGTTTGCTTACCACCCAGCTATGGAAAGGACCACACAGTAAGTGGCGATAGACAATTAGGGAATGCCAATAACTATACAGAGTTAGTTACTATTTGCCTGTGAGAGGAACTGGACACAAATTTTCACCAAATGATCTGATTTATAAGCTAAGTGTGGTGGAACACACCTATAATCTCAGAACTCTAGGAGGCTGAGTCAGGAAGATTCCAAGTATGAGCCCAGCCTGGGAAATTTAGCAATTTTGTAAGACTCTGTCTCCAAATAAGAAATTAAAACCAGGCCATGGTGGTATACACCTGTAAACCCAGCACTTGGGAGGCCAAGGCAGGAGAACTGTTGACAGTTCCAGACCAGCTTAAGCTACAAAGTGAGCTCAAAGCCAGCCTGAATGGCATAGTGAGACCCTGTCTTTTTTTTTTTTAATTAATTTTATTTTAAACATAGTAAAATCCAACAAAACATAACAGAACAAAGTCAATCAAAACAAAGCAGTAGAACTGGTACAGAACTTCAAAGCAGGATACTAGGAAAACAATAACTACTATAGTATATCTTGTTATCTTCACAATGGTTGATCATTCCATCAGGTATAGAGACCCTGTCTTAAAAAACCAAACAAACAAACAAACAAAACAAAACAAACAAAAAAAGAAAAGAAAAAGAAATTAAAAAATGATGGCAGATTTAGCATAGTATGAAGAGTACTGTTTTAACCCCCAGTACTGAAAAAACAAACAAACAAAAAAACTCAAACAAACAAACAAACAAACAAAAACCTATGTGATGTTTGAGAAATTTCTTTGAGGGGGAGGCCCTCAGAGACAGGGAAACTTGAGCTCCAGGGGTCCACTGGTTCCCAAAGGGGAAAGATAGATCAAATGCAAAGTAAGGGTGAGCATAGAGAAATTGGGTTCTTCTTACAGGAGACCCTTGGCCTTGTCCTGTGTTTGGCCACAGCCACTCCCATTTCATTGTCATGAATACATTCATTTTCCCACATCACTTTCCAGCATGCTGCTGGTCTCCATTACCCTAGGCACTGAGAACTATGAGGGATCAAGACGTTGTCACACAACGGACATTTACAGTTCCAATCTTCATCAACCTTGGTGGTTTCGAATCTTCACAGCTCTTGAGCTCCCCGGCCCTCTCTGTCTCAGCAGGCGACCCTGGCTTTCCTTCTCTTACCTCCCAGCTGAAGGACATGAGTGGACTCCCTTGCTGCCAGCTGCCTCCTCTCCGTCCTCCCTCCTCTGAGTGTGTCCCTGTCCTGTCTTGGGGAGGGAAAAGACTCTGCCTGTCCTCTAGGTGATGATTTCTGAAAGTGTTAGCTCCATCCCTTCCACATCTGCAGGATGTACTCTTTCTCAGTATAATAATTTTTTCTTTCCATCTATAGCGCCCATGTGTGTCTAAGCCTCTGCCAATTTAGGGAAGAACAATTCCCATCCCAGCTTTCAGGCAAGTGACCCATACTTGCTTTGCTTCCCTTCACCAATCTACTCATCAAAAAATATGTTCCCTTCCCGAGGACTGGCCTCCCTGCCAGCCTCTCTTTACTTCAGATTTGCCTCTCAGCTCATCATCACAATCTGCTTTCATTAACCTGCATCTCTTCATCAACCTCTCTGAGATCTCTGGTGCCTCCTCAAGGCCACATCCAGCCTCAAATGCTTTCCTACCTTACTGGCCTCCTCTGAAGTGTCTGATGATGTCACCTCTCCTTCTCTAAAGACCTTCTCCCTGAGTGGCTATGAAACTGCCCAGTCTCTTTTCCCACCCCCTTGACGACTCCTTTCGGTCTCCTTTACTGCACTCTGTCTTCTACCTATTTCTTTATCGTGTCACTACCTGGGGTCCCAACTCAGTTCTCTTTTATTCTCATTGAAGACACTTCCCTTGGGAAAGTATGGATATCAATTGTAAACTGAAAACTTATATAATTTTATGTCTGGTCCAGGAATATCCATCTGTCTGAGTCTGAGTCTGTCTGTCTGTCAGTCTGTCTCTCTTTCATACTTCTGTAAGTCCAACCTAAAGTGGCAGTTCCTCTGTTGTCGCCTTCATTCTCGCTCTCATCTCACTGCTAAATCGTTGCTTCTCCTGCAGCCCTTCCTTATAGGCCGTAGCACTCAGTCAGTCCACAAAGTAGCAAGTAGTTTCCCAGGTACTTGGACGACAAAGCCAATAACACAAGGTGTGTGCATTCGGCTAACCCAGTTAGCAAAACTCTGAGCTTTAGAACAACCTGTACTGCTCTCTCACTCCACATATACCAGTGGATTCTAAATAAACTTTAAATTTCCTCACTGCTGCTGCTGGTATTATTGCAGTGTGTGTGTGTGTGTGTGTGTGTGTGTGTGTGTGTGTGTGTGTTTCCTGTAACTCAGTTTCTTGCAAAGTTCTTCTACCAGACCTTACAAAATCACTCTGTAAATGTGGACTACGCATCTGCTGTGAGCTAAGCTCTTCAGTAGCTGAGCATTCAGATGAAAAGGGTGGAAAGTGGTCTTGACTCTTAAAAACTCTTGTATGAGCCTCCTACTCCCCCCCTGAAACCCACCTTTCCTGAGCTTAGCTGTCGTCTCACGGGGAACTGGTCACTCCCTCCTTTGTGCTCCTGGAGCTCTCTATGTGCACCTCCATCTATCACCTCTCATGGAGTTTTATGCTGATTTATTAAGCATCTCTCTTTTCCATTGGACTGTGGGATCCTCAAAGGCAGACAGCCTGTCTGGCTTCCCATCTATTTTTGTCTCCTGGCACAGAGACGGCACATGATGGACCCATCCTCCAGGAGCTACTGCTACCTACTGTTTCCCATTCTTCCTGTTCTCCACCTCTTCGCTCTGCTCAGCACTTTTCCAAACCCACTCTCGTCAAGGAGGCAATGGCCTTTACATTTTTATATCCAGGACTTAAGTTCTTGTTCATCTCAGCTGTGCTATCAACAACACATGATACAGAAAGTCACTCCCTCTTCTTGAGACATTGGCTAATGTGGTGTTTCATACACTGCTCTCTCAGTTCCTCATTTGTCTCCTTGGCTGCTTCCACTCAACCTCCTTAAATAATGATTTTTTTTTTTTTGCTCCATCCTCTGAATGTCCCAACCCTTCGCCATCTTCACATACTTCCCCATACTCTCATGGCTTTAAATGTCACCCTGTGATGAAACCAAGAATACTATCAGAGCTGTTTCTTCCTCTTATAAGAATGCATCACCTCTAGAGGTATCAGGACCAACAGTGTCCCTTGCTACATGAGAGAAAGAGCATCCTTGTTTTCTGTGGCTTGTCTGGGTCACATTTATTGTTACTCTTCCTCTAAGATTATGTATGAGGGGTCTGCAAGCGCAAACACCCCTGTTACTCCAAAGACCCAATCCTGAATACACTCATCCCTGATCTCTGGATCCGTATCTGTACCCTTCGGTTCTTCACAGACACGGACACCTGAGGTGGGGGGAAGCACATGACCGCAGGAAACCCACGGAGAAACCAGGAAGAGGCCGGTGACAGAAGACAGTGGGGCACGAACTTTTTAAATATCATTCTCCACCACAAGGACAGCAGGGGGCAAAACCCAGGCTCCTCGGTGTCGGGCTGCCCAGGGCTTGCCCACTCCTCCTCCGCGGTTTCCACCCTCTGGCAGCAGGACATTCACTCTGAGCTCGTCATCTCTCGGAGCCAGCCGCCAAAAGCAGAGGTGTTTCTATTTTAACAGTTATACTGTGTAATTAATCAGTTATAATTATTATATATTATATAATTATTATAACTTTAAAGTGTAACAATAATAATTGGCCAGTTTAATTAAGTTAATTTTATCCTGGGAACTGCCTTAGCTGCTTTTAAGTGTGCTGTCTTGTTCAGTCTTCACAAAAGCCCTATGAAGTGGATGTTCCATTTTACAGGTGGTAAAACTGAGATTCAGATAAAAGAACTTGCTGAAAGGCATATTGCCCTGTGATTTTATAGTCAGTACTTTAGTGCCTTTTGGGCAAAGTCGATGGAGTAAAAGTTCAGACACCATCAGATCTCAAGGGGAGGGAGTGCGGTAGAGACTCTTGGTGCTTCCTGTGCAGTTCACTATAGCAACCAGTGCATTGCCCCATCTCAAGCCATGCCCACCTTGCTCTTCTCCAGGGCCAGACCCAAAGCTTTGGACAGGAGGGACCACATTCTAAGCAAACACAAAAGGGAAACAACCCTCACACCCCATCCTCCCCACGCAACCCTGAAGACTCTCCTTAGATTGGTTGGAAACCCCAGGACACTGCCTTGGTTTGGGGAAGCAAAAATGGACAGATCACCGGTCACCTCTGTCTCAGTCCTGATTTTCCCCTCTGTCATCACTCAAATACCCCCGAGTTCAAGAGCGAGCCCCTCCGCACTGCCCTGTGAGCCGGACCCTGAGGTGGTCCCCGCACCCGCCCCGCGCCAGCACTGCACTTGTTTCCCAGGGGCTCAGCTCCAGGCGCTCCCCCCACCCCTGACAGGAGCGTGACGAGGACCTGAGCCAAGCGCCTTGCGGAGGCAGAGCTGAACCACAAGACAGGGACGAAGTACCTTTCTTCCGGAGCGTGGGAGTTTTCTTCCTGAAATCCCAGCAGAAGAGCAGCGCCAGGGCAGGAAAACCACAGTCCAGGTCCCAGCGCGGCATCCTGGGGATCCGAGGCATGGCAGCGCCCCCAGGATCCGCGACCCCGAAGGGCAACCTGGGGCCTCCTCTCCTCCCCGGGCTGGGAGAACCGTCCTCGCTGGCTTCCAGATCAGCTCATGCTGGCACACACACCGGCCGGGCTCTGACTCTCGGGCTGAACCCCGGGATCTGCCCGCACCTGCTCGGCGCTCCTTCCCTCCCACGCCGCCGCCTCCCTCACCTTTACACACAGGACGCTCGGCTTTTACAGAGTGAACATAAAGCTGTCAAGGCCACCATAAAAATAAGTGCCTCCTTTTACTTAGCAGCTAATTGTCAACTGCCATTCAGGGGCTACCTCGGAGGTGGGTTAAAATAAATAAAGAAATAAAGGAATTGTGCACGCAAGCCCTCAGCAACCCTGCCCCATACATCAACGTGTCTGGCAGGAACACAGAATTTCACTTAGCGTTTATGAAGCCAGCCCACCTTTCCCGGGAAGTGCTTTCAGAGTTGCGCGGGGCTGGGCCAGGCCTGCAGAGATAATGGTGTTGGGGGCGGGTTGCTGCGTAAACAGAGGGTCCTCTTCCTGCTAGAAGACTGAGCCTGCCGTGCTGCACCCACTGCCCAGGTAGCCAGGAGACTGGGACTGGACCCTCCACACAGCAGAGGGCCAGACAGGAGCAAGGTTAGCAGGAAGCAGCCTGGGGCAGGGTCTCGCTGCCAATGAGAGCTCATCCCTCTACCGGGTGAGGACCAGATTGGAGGCTGCATCTCAGATATCACCTTCTCCCGCCATGTGGAATTCACTCCCACGTCCTGGCAATGTTGCCTCCGCATGGCTGTGCACACCTGTTCATTTTTCTTCACTTCCTCTGCCACCACCTGTGTTCGAGCCACCATCTGCACCCTCTTGCCTGGATGACAGCTTGAGCTTCACACTTAGTCTTCTGCCTTCCCTCTGATCTGCTACCTCCAGCCCAAACCATTCTCTACAAAGCATCTAGAACGATCCTTTAAATATAAGCTGATTTTATAGGCTTCTTGCTTGAACACCTCCAGCCACAACCTGAGGATGAAGACAAACATCCTCTACAAATCTCCGCTGTGACTTCAACTTCTACTACCCCCACTGCCTGTTCTCTTTTCTGCCACAGGACCTTTGCACTTGCCATTCCCTCTGCCTCAGACACCACTGCTTTTTCCCCTTCTCTGTCTGCCAAACCTATGCTGGCCCTTCAGAGTTAAGCTTAATTGTCATTAAGTCAGGGAATCTTTCCTTGACCTTGACAAAGACTTGTCTTTTCCCACATAGCACCATATGATTTTCCTTCCTGACACTTTTCATGTTCTTTCTTGGCTTTTCAAAAACTAATTTCTGTGTCTTCTAATACATTCTGAGCTCATTAAAAGAAGGGACTCTGCCTTCTCTTTTTGCTTTCTCCTGGCTCTTTGTCTCACTATTGCGCCCTCAGTGCTGACGTGGCATATGTTATACGCTCAGGAAATTATTGTCAGGTAAATGGGCAAACAAGTATCTGTCTTGTCATAAGAGCTGAGGGACAAGGAAATGAAGAAATGAGTGGAAATAAGTAAAACTCACCCCTATGAACTGGGCATGATGGTGCACATCTGTAATCCTAGTACTCCAAGAGGCCGAAGCAGGAGAATCTTAAGTTTGAGCCCAGTATGTACAACTTAGCGACTTAGTGAGGCCCTGTCTCAAAATTTAAAAATGGGCTGAGGGTGTAGCTGAGTACAAAGGCCCTGGGTTCAATCCCCAATACTTCAAAAATCACTGAGCATTCACTATCCAATCTAGTTAGAGAGAAAGGACCTGATGATAAGGGCTGACAGTGAATCACTGACAGGAACCCCCACAGGCTACACTTTGCTGTGACTGTGACTGTAAATCACATTCTGAAGGATGCGGGGAACTTAAAAGAATTAGAGGAAGCAAAGGCACTCTAGAGTGTATACAACAATTCAGTATTTACATACTATTTCCCTTCTGTTGGCAAATGCACAAAGGCATTTAAAACACAGAACCTGCCCTGGGCCTTCTAACTGGATTAAGCAGAACAAAATATGAGCAGCTTAGTGCATTACTTCTGTTCCCAGTGATGCCCCAAGCCAAGCCTCAGATGCCGAGGCTCCAGGGAAAGGGGCTACAAAGGGCTGGGCTGAGTCACAGTGTGCACCCTGGACCTGCTGCTCCCAGGCGGAGGGGACAGGGACAGGAGCCAGGCTCTCTTGTGGACTCAGGGAAGACCCGGCTGTCTTACTAAGAGGCGGGCGGCGTGTGGAGAAAAGGCGCAGCGGTGAGCTGGGAAGGAGTCATCAGAAGCTGAGCTGTGGTCGCCTCTGCTGCCTTTCTCCTGCTTGAATCTGGAAAACCTAAAATTGCACCAGAACTTCTCAGGCAGAGTTGGTCTAAACTTCCAGCCAGGCCCTAGCTGGTGGAGAAAGCCCAGGGCCCAGGAGCTGCACTCCAAAGAGTGCAGAGCTCCAGGCCAGGTGGGAGGCTCGGGGAGCCAAGTGGGCAGGAAGGGAGCACCATGGAGACCGGTGGGGTCTCTCAGGTCGAGGAAGAAAGGAGTGGATGGGCAGTTGGGGGCAGGAAGAGGCGTTAACTATGAAGCTCTGTCACTTCCTGGGCTGTACTGATGGGCTACAGGGGTCTGAAAATGTCCTGCTATTAAAAGCAAAATTGTGAATGATACTGGGGAAGTTTCCGTAGCCTTTCTCAGATTCTCTAAGGAGGTCTTAGAGCCCTAAAGAGCTTCATTAAGGTTTACTACTGACAAGTTTGGAGGCAGATGATTCTAGAGGGAGCAGCTCTTCTCAGATGCACGTGCAGTGGAGTGGAGAACCTGGAGGAGCGGGACAGGACACTGCTGTGGGATGAGATGCTTTTCCTTCACCCTTTCACCTAATGCTTGTTTACTGAGCATCTACTATGTGAGGCACTGTTTAGATTTGGGGATACAGTATTAGGGGAAAAAAACCAGAGAACAGTCAATTCCTGACAAGAAGATTGAAGCTTTCATCACAGTCCAGGGAGACTATGACCAAAACTGGGAGTAAAATATTTAGTATGTTAGAAAAGAATACATGTTAATTGTTAATTATAATAATCAGGAGAAGGTGATGATCTTACTGAGATGATTTTTGAGCAAATACCTGGAGAAAGCAAGAGGATTCTAGGACAGAAGGAAGTGCCAAGGCCCTGAGGCAGGAACAGGCTTATGATGTTTGAAGGGGCTGGTCAAGCTAGGCGAAACTAGTATGGTAGAAGGTTCTAGAAAACAAGGATAGATAGGTAAATGGGGTAGACTGCCCAGTGTAAGTCAATAGAAGGCTTTTGATTTTAACCCTGAGTAAGAAAGAAAGCTATCAGATGTTGAGCAGGGAAGAGTTCTGGGTGAGAGCTTAACAGGCTTACTCTGACTGAGTGCAAATAAACTGTAAGGTGGCAGGGGTGAAAATGGGGGTGTGCATCTGGGGACCATGGCTGTGATCTGGACAAGAAAGGATTTCTTCTCAACCAAGGCTGTAGCTGTGAAGTAAGTGAGAATTTGGCAGATTCAAAGCAGAAAACATCATAGGAAATTGCACGGAAGGCTAAAAAGAGACAGCTGCAGGATCTCTGTGCCTTTATAACTGGGGGCATTCCCTACCAGGGGTGCTTTACAGGTGGTATGATGCAGAAGTGTCTTTGCCCTGTGCCTCACTGGCTAGTCCTCTTAGATCGGTCATCTATTCTCTTAAGGCTGAAGCTCCCTGACTTGCAAACAGGAAGAACAAATACCTGATTTGCCCAATGGCCACCGATGGCACTCTGCTGTGTTAAAATGCCTTCTGATTCTGGGATCTACGATGCTGGTTCAAAGAGTAACTTTAAAAACATCCAAGATGCCACATCAGAACCAGTGTTGCTCTTTGAATAAGTAAGTAGTACTGTGTTCTGATTTCCCCTGTCATGGACTTTCCACCACCTACAGGACTTATGCTTGATTTGCTTCTTGGGGTGTGGCCTCGGGGTTGGGTGAGGGAGAAATCCCCTGGGTAGCAGGACAGAGTAAAGCAGTTCACCATGGCAGACTCAGCCAAGCTCTGTAGAAGGCCCAGCTCCTACTGAAAATACACAGGGAGCATTTTGACTCAGAACAGGTGCATAATTAGGTGACATCTGCTACACTTGCCAATGCAGATTGCCTAAAGCCCAGCATAGGGGAAGCAGAAAATGTCAACGGGGCTCACAATCTCATACTTCAGAATGATAAAGAAGGTCACATCTAACTTTATTCAGGCTGCAATAACATACAGTCAAATTTTAACACATAAAACCAAAATAGCAGTTTTTTTTAAGTGAAAAGTGTATTTAGAACTCGGGAAATAGTTATTAAAACTATCTATGTCTACGTGTAATGGAACTGTCTTAGTTACTTTTCTCATTGCTGAAACAAAATACCTGACACCCAAAGTTAAAGGAGAAAAAGTTCATTTAGCTCAGTTTGTAGAGGGTGAGGTTCATAGTCAGCTGGCTCCAAGGCAGGGTGGCACAGCAGAAGGGCACTGCAGGGGAGAAACAGTCCATGGCAGGCAGAAGGCAGCAAGGCAAGAAAGCAGGGAAGCAGCAAGGAAGAAAGCAGCAACCAGCGACAGCAGCCCCTTCTCTGCTCCCTGTATTCTACATGCACTCACACCCAGGGTGGACCTTCCCATTATCCACACCCAGAACCATGCCAAACCAATCAGCGGACTGGTTTAGTAATCATACACCCTTAATCCCATACTCTAGATCCAGTTGCCTCCTAAAAAAAAAGCCCCACCTATGACCACATTAGGCTTTGGGGGATATTTAGACACAAGCTGTAACAAGGGCACAGGGCTTACGGGTGACTTGGCAGGAACCCCTGAGTTTGGCTAGCCCATTCATATCATTTCTTTTCTCAAAACCTTCAGCAGTGGGTCACAGGCCACAGCTGCCTGCTGTTCCAAGTCATGGGTCTACTGCTGGACTTCAGCTGTGCCAGGGAGAGCTTCTTCCTCAGAGGGGCTGAATTGGTGCTTGGGGAAAAGCACAGGAATGCTGGTGCTGGCACAGGTGATACATGAGGGGGCTGCTGGCTGGACAAACACAGCCAGAGTTGAGAGAAAAGTAGAATGAGAAACAGTGTGGTCCCGGAGAAACTGACTGGGTAAACTCAATGTCCATGATCAATTTCCAGTCCCTGACTCTTGTGAGGCCTCCTGGCAGTTCTCACCTATAGTTTCTTTGAGTAGCTCCTGGATCTAACCCGTAAAGCCTTCTTTGTGGCTTACCACTATTGCACATCAATGATATTACATCAATTGTGTTACATGTCTGAGTTACATCAATTATGATTCTATAGCTACATGGAGAAATTCTTAAGTTGTAAAATAAAAAGCCAGTAAGTGGCATATATTCTATGTTTATGATCCCAGAAAACGTATAAGCATATGCACATTGGCTAGGAAAATAACCTTAAAAATGTTTCTGATAGTTTAAAGCTTTTTAATACTTATATCAAGTTTTCATGGTGTACTTATAATTGTCAGAAGAAACTGTTGGGGATTCAAATCAACTTGGTATTTAACCCACAAAAGCATTCATAAATGGTTTCTAAAATAAGAGACAACAAAGTCCATAAATGCTTATATATTTAGATTGTTATCCTGAAATTGACATGAGTAGGTGTGCTCCTAAAAAGCTGAAGGAGAACAGTATCTTGTGCACTCATGCACTGCAGTCTTTTGTGTTTACATAAAATGAGGAAAGCATAGGATATGTTTATTGATTTCAGAAGTTGTTTTGCATTAGCTTGTTGTTGTTTTGTTTTGTTTTGGGGATTTTCTCACAGTCAGGACACTTCTCTGCTGTAGAAATATCACTAAGATTCCTAGAGAGCTCACACGATGGAACCATGCAACCCAGAAATGTGTTCAAGCAGAATTTGCTGCATACCTGTAACACTTTCCCAGTCCTGACTGTCTGTCTTCAGGACAGCATCTTTTTTCCCCCATGCAGATCAGCCTAAGTTACAGATCTTACTGTCAGTCTCTCAGGTCCTGTGAGTCCCCTAACTGAACATATCCATAGAATTGCATCAATCAGCGGTGTTGGGAACCTGGGTTGGCTAGTCCAACCTATGCGTTTCACAGGTGAGAGTGCTCTGGCCCACAAAGGAGAAATGATGGCTTTGGGTATCACACACATTTACTGATCACTGCAAACAACTTGCCATCCTTTCTGTTGATTTAGGGTTGGATCTTTGAGATGACCTAGAAGAAAAGCTAGGCTCCCTGTACCCTCTTTTGCTCCCACTCAACAGAGGACCAGACCATGACCATGACCATGAACATGGCCATGACTGTGACTAAAGCCATGGTCTTAGAGTTGTTCTCTGGTCTTCCTTGAGAACCTTCAAGGAACCATCACATCTGGAGTTGTTTCCTGTTCATCCCTGCTCAGGAAAGACTGCAAGGTCCTTACCTCCAGATGGTGTGCCAGCAACTCTCCTGAGGAATTTAACCCATTCTTCCATCTCTGCCTGGGAGCTGGCCATGAGGACATAGGAGTCTTGGGCTGTGCGATTCAGGTCCCATGAGGCTGGAGGAAAAAGTGGCACATATGAAAGTCTCATACTGATTGAGTTGGGGGCAGAGTGAGAGGAAGGCAAGGGAGACTGAATCTGGACTGATTCCTTGGTTTGATGAAGCACTACTAGTCAAGTAACACAAAATCATCATTCAGTGACTCTCAGTGGAACTAGACATACATGTACTTTAACAGTTTTTGCAGAAGCTCTAATTCTACCAAAAAAGTGTTTAACACAATGGTTTAAATTGAGATAACTTTCATCGAGAGTTGCTTCTGTGGGCAGAAGCTATTTCCTA
>RJWM01016324.1:9715-45870 GCA_004363535.1 Dasyprocta punctata | reverse complement strand
TAGCATGTTTACTGTGGAACTGTAGTATGTGTTGAATCAAATGTTCTTTGTTCTTTTTATTAGTGATTACTTTGGCTGTTCATTGTCTTTTGAACTTCCACATGAATTTTAGGATTACTTTTTATAGTTTGGAGGATTTGAACTCAAGAATGCTCTGTTATGGAAGTGCACCCCCAACCCTTTTTATTTTTTATTTGAAGACAGAGTTGTGCTAAATTGCTCATTTGGTTTTTAACTTGTGATCATTGTGCCTTAGCTTCTCAAGTAGATAGGATTACAGGTTCACATCACTGTGTCAAGCTAATAGTGTATCTTTTGTGTGCACTGAATCCATAGATCACTTTTTGTAGTATACATATATATATATTGTTTGTTTGTTTGTTTGTTTTAGTACTGGGAATTGAACTCACGACCTAGTGCTCACCAGGCAGGCACTTATGCTTTTGAGCTAAATTCCTGGCCCAGTGTGAATATTTTAACAATTTTAATTCTAACAATCCATGACTATGTGAGACTTTTATATACTCTTTAATTTCTTTTATTAGTGTTTTATAGTTTTCATTGTATAAAATATTCATTGGGCTAAAATTATTCCTTGTATTAATTTTTGTAGTGACTATGATTGGGATTGTTTCCGTAATTTCTTTCTCAACATTGGTATTGGTATATTACATTTCCTTATTGGTATATAAAAATGCTACTGAGTTTAGTATGTTGATTTTGTGTCCTACAACTTTACTGAATTTATTAATCAGTTCAAATAGTCTTTCAGTATTCTCTTTAGGTTTTTATATACTGAGTTATATTACCTGCAAATGGATAATTTGACATTATTTTTTCCTATTTGTATGACTTTTAGCTGCATTTAAAATTAGATCATAGAGTAAAAGGTAATCCTAAACCTGTAAGTCATTTAGAAAATCATTTGGCGAGATGCTTAGCAATTTTATAAAAATTTATAGTTCTATCAATCCCTTTTAAGACTGGAATAAACTGAAAGATATATTAATGGATGAAATGATAATATTTGTATATGTGAATTATTTCTCAAATCTAAGAATTCATTGCAATTATAATCAGTACTATGGTAGGAATTTTATTTTTTGAGTGAATGAAAAATTGACTGCCAAAATTCATGTCTCAAAACAAACAAACAAACAAGCAGCATTGAACTTAGTATGCGTTAAGATATTTTACAAGTCCATAGTAATAAAAACAGTGTAACATTTCCTCTGTACAAATAAATAGAAGTAGTAGTACAGGAAGAAAACTCAGCAACAGATTATATATATTGCATACACTATATAGAACTTTGAACATGATAAAACAGGTACTATAAGAATAATTGTGTAGTGTATGTGATGAACAATTTTGTTGTATATATGTAAAAAGTGAGGTAAGATGTCTACCTCATATTATATGGAAAGGTGACTACCAGGTAAACAAAAGTTTGGGGAAGTGTACTAGGTATTGAATGCAGGGCCTTTATACTGAGCTACATTCCCAGACTTTTTAAAAAACCCTCCTGGCACAGTCTCTTAGAATATGGGAATTATAGTTCTGTACTACCTCACCTAGAGGTAACAAAATTTTGAAATTAAAAACATAATTTTTGTTTTAGAGAAACATTTTGTAACATAGAAAAGGGAAAGTGTTAAACAAGATTTTGATAGTGTAAAATATTCAATAAAACTTTATAGATTAGATTATATAAAGCCAAAGATTTCTAGGAAAAAACTATATGCAATATTAATAAACAGGTAAGAGATCTCTAAATCCAGGAGATTAATACCTAGAATGAACAAGGAGAAATCTACGCATAATGTTAAGGAAGACTAATAGAAATAGAAATAATCAGTACACACACATACACACACACACACATATCTCAAATAGCTAAGAAAAGTTTAGTTACATTTACAGTTACATAAATACAGAATAGAGCTTTGTGACACTATATTTGTCTGCATGAGTATATTTTGAAAAGCAGAAATATTATCAAGTACTTGTGACTTATGTGAGATACGCCGGTTATCTACTGCTCAGTGACAAAGTACCACACACCTTAGTGGCATAAAACAATAGAAAAGACTTTTTTGTTTATGCTGGGAATGATAATTTCTTTAGAGACTAATCATTAACATATTAATGGATATAAACATGTATATATATATATAAAATATATATATATTCCTCTTGACCTAACAAAATAGCTGATAAATAACATTTCCATTTCAGATTCTGCTGAAGAATCCATTGTTTATGTGCCAAACTCTATGCAAAGCTTCAGAATCTTTGATTATTATTGGAGCCTCTGAATTTTTGCCTATATATTTAGAAACTCAGTTTATATTAACACCTGCGATAGCAACTGCACTTACAGGTAGTTTTCCCTTCATATTATCATCACTTGAAACATTTCGTGAAGGCTTCATGAATGTACATTTATTAAATAGTTCCAGTAAGCAGAAAATACAAGGAGAAATATGCTTAAATACTATTTGCTGAAATTAAAAAAAAAGTGAACATTCTGTTATCATTCCATCAATATTTTTTAAAATAAAGCTTTGTAAGAACATTCAGATCCCTTCCACGCCCATTTCTCTTTCTCCCTTCCTTTATGTAACCATTCTCCTGAAGTTACACTGAATCTTTTGTATACATATTTGTCCTCAGGTCTCTGCTTATCCTCCTGTCTGTATTTCATCCATTTCTAAAATTCATTTATCATTTTACACATTCTTTTGCTACTTCTTTTTCTCATCAGAAATTACGTTCTTCACACACATGTTGATGTACATCTATTTAATGCACCTTAATTGTTCTGTGGGGATTCTTTTTTGTGGATATGCCACTGTGTATCCATTGTCATATTGACAGATATGGAATTGTCTCTAATAGGCTTAGTGATATCTCATTATGCACATTCTTTAGAGCTGTTCTATGTTTTGACATTAAAAGGAAGTGTCATTGTATATATCCCCGATTTAACTAGTTATTAAGAATTTAGCTTTAAAAAAGAGGCTTCTAGTGGAATTAAATGTTATAAGGCATTAATAAGAAAGTAGGAAATGTAATTATTTTCTGCTCTGAAACGTTAAGGATGCATGCTGGAACTTTTAATCAATCAAGGAATAGTCAAAGAGGATATTAATATGAAAAAATTGATGAATTAAAAATGAAACAAGGAAAGAGCATAAAATATGTGGACCAAATAGAAAAGAAATATTAATACATGCAGAAATCTTGAATATAAGTTAATTATTGAATACATTTTTCTAAAGAAGTCCAAGCATTGTCAAGCCACACATTTTCCAAAAAGCTAAAATATGATACAAATGTGGCCATAATGCCATATTTGCTAATGTGGGTAATCTGATCAACAGAGGTTGGGGAGTAAATACCTTTGATTTGTTTCTTATAGTCTGTAGTTAAGCCTCTAACAAATTGCATGACACAGGATGAGACCACCAGCAGGAAAAACCTCAACCACGCCTTCAAGATCCTGGACCCTGCCAGGTGAACAAAATTCTTTAGCCATGAGATTTTCCTTTAATTTTCAGCATTGCAAGTGTCCACGTCACCTGAGCTGTTAGTCCATGTTAGATATATTAGAATATATTAGCAAACGCATATTCTACATTGACCTACAAGGATGAAGCGTTGGGCAATTCTGCCATTAATAACAATGCCAATGAGTGAGTTAGGCTTGCCCGAGTGCTTTCCAGGGATAAATTGGTGTCATTATTTCACTCAGCTGCAAGGATAAATATTGCATCACCTTTTCTAATTGAATTGTGCTGTTTATAGAGATAATTGCCCTCAGGATTGATACAAATAATGTGTCATTAATCCCTCTGGGAAGCTCCGCTGGGTAACCAAGAGCAACTTTATTTTAGAAACTTTTCCATAGCTTCCGAGGTACAAAATCTACTTGGTGTGTTTCTTTGAACATATAACTCCTTTTATGACCACCACCTCTATGTTCTTCAAAATATCATTTCCATTGGACAAGTAAAGCTTGTCAAATTAGTTGTGTGTTATGTTTGGTGCATACCAAAATGAGATTGTCAGTCCGCACAGTTTTAGAGTCTGTATGTTTCAAGGCTTTTGTTTTGACAAAAGGACATTAATAAATTCGTAGTTGCTTCTCAAAAGGTAGCTATTTTGGAAACTCAGTGAGTCCTCTACCCAAAGAAGATATGCTAGTGGGAGTTTTCTCCCTTTTCTAGGGGTACCAGTCCACAAAATCTCTAGTCATGAAGACTTGTAATTCAGAGGGCTCATGTCACTGTGGTTTACCTGATTAAAGACCAACTAGAATGCCCTGGTAGGCCATCTACTATCTCTGATACCTAGAGTACAAAGTGATGCTAGTCTGCTTTTTGTTTGGAGGGAGGGAAAGCTTAGGTTTTCCTTTCCTTTTCTTTTCTTTTCTTTTTATTTATTTATTTTTTTATGAGCAGATGGGTTTATTTCATCAGTGTTTGAAACTCTTGCCTTAAGCAAGGGTATTACAATAATTATATCAGGAATAGATAATTTCCTACACTGTCATAGATAGAAAAGTTACTTTTGCCGGGCGTGATGGCGCACTCCTTTAATCCCAGCACTCGGGAGGCTGAGGTAGGCGGAGCGTTGTGAGTTCGAGGCCGGCTTGGGCTACAACGCGAGCGCAAGGCCGGCCTGAGCTACATAGTGCGACCCTGCCTCAAAAAACCAGGGCCAGGAGTTTGGCTCAGTGAGTTCAGTCCCCGGTGCCGGGAAAAAAAAAAAAAAAAAGAAGAAAAGTTACTTTTGTACTTTTGTTCAACACTGATCAACAAGCAGATTCAGTCCACGTTTGCTGTGATATATCTATTCAGTTAACCCAAGCTTCTTCTTCAGAGACTTCGCCATCTCAGGTGGAGGAGGGCGAGGGAGCTCAAAGTAGACCTTCACGGAGTCATAGCTAAACCACTGTAGTGCAGTCAGAGCACCCATCATGATGGTATGGGTGAAGAGTCCCTTCCATATACCTTTCAAGCCAAGACTTAGCTTTTCCTTAACTGCCAGAGAGATTGAGCTCTGCGACTCTTCTCCATGGTCCCTGAGAAACATGAGGAGAAATCTTATGGATTTCATTGGCCTTTATCATTTACCCTTGTTTTTGACATTCTGAAAATACCAAAATGAGAGTCACTGAGTTGTCATCTATCAGTGAAAGGTTTGGGCACTAGTGTGATGTGGCGCTCACACTACATTTGATTCACTCTCCTGTAGCAAATGACTCCCGGGAGTTTAGGTACCTCTGAGAGGATACTGCAAATGTATATTTGTGACCTGGCAGCATGAGTGATAATTGATCTTTATCCCTAGGTGGCAATAAAATACAAAAAGAGGCCTTGGTAATGTCCAATATAGCATATGAGGTGCCAGCAATTGATGTTAAATTTAGTTACAGCACAGTATCTCAAATGCCAGGACTACAGGTTCAACAACTAAATTCAGTAGGCAATTAATCTACTGTAAAATTCCATTCCTTATTACCTTCCTCACTGACCATAAAGTCTGCTAAGTTGAAATACTTCATGTTTTTCTACCCCTGCTAAATTTAGGTTCATATTCAAGGTTGGGAGTTTTTTTCCTCCATAAGATCATACAAACGGGGATAGAGGAAGAGACTTGGGGTAGCAATTAATGTATTCTGCTATCACTTTGGGTATTGGCAAAAGCTTATAAAACAGAATTTTCAGTTAGACACTTAGAAATTGGAGTTGCAACATCAGCATAGGACAGCAAAAGCACCTTTTAATTGTCTAAAGCACCACCCATAGGCCACTTTACTTTCTTTTCAGTGATAGTCCAAATTCTTTTCAGTGTGTCACACAGGATTTTATTTGTCTTGGGGGAAACATAGGTATCCTATAGTAGTTAGAATACACAGTAAAAACTCTTAAGATCTTTTATTATTACCTTAAAATAGATCCCAAGTTGATGTGATAAACTTCAAGATAGGCTCATTCTTCATTAACAAGTAATCATGCATCCTACTCCCTCATCTTCCAAGCAAACCAGCTATAGTTCTGATGGTTCACCTGGTCACTGCACATAGTGGTTGTAAATTTCCCTTCTTTTACACTCAGTTTATTGCATATCTCCAGTAACTGCTGCCTGAACACAAGAGGAATCTTCTATCTGACCACTATTAATCTTAATAATAGTGGTCACAATAGGTCTGATCTGAGATTGATGGATAGATTTACAAGGCAGCATTCTGTCCAGAGGTTTGTTAATAAAAATGACTAAAACTTCTATGTAATTGTAGCAGATTTCTGAGCCACAGTTTACCACAAAATGATGTGAAAAAAGGCCAGGTAGCATCTGTGCACATAGAAGTTGTTACAGGAAAGGAACCTAAACTTCAGAAATCAAAATCTTTTATACCAGAAAGTAATCAGGCCTGTCTCTGGCTTCAGGAGACATTATACTAGATAGCATATGTGTCTTTTCTTAGTCTCAGAAGGGATATTATCTTCATCTCTTGAAATTGTAAAGTAACTGGGAATAAACTGCTTTCAGGTGGTGGCCTTCATGGCATGCAGCTTTCTTCTGCCGCTGTGACTTGCAGCATTGATTTGTTATATAATGTTGAGGCTATTTCCTACTGGACTTCTTAGGGTGCTCTCCATGTAGTTTCTTTGGTTGTGATTCATGGCTTTGGGCTCAGAGCATCCTCTGCTGGGGTTGAAATGACCCATTGTCTCTTCAGATTTTGAGGCATTCTTGATGACATCTCTGTTCCTTAAAGGTGATTCCGATGCTGGTTGCACCAGATCTATTGAAGGGCATCAAACTCTTGTCCTCTGATTGGACATGTGTATGAATCTGGTTGCTTCCCAGGAAAGGGTGGAGGCTGGAATCTCAGCTCCTCTCCAGTGGGACTCACCTTTATACTTATCTGCCCTCTGCAATCAGACCAAGTATAGCTGCAACTTATTGTAGAGGATCTATCTACAAGCAGAGTCAACCACAGTCATGGTTTGCTCTCTGCTGATACTGTGAAGGTATTGTAGTGGGAGCAAGAGCTCAGTCTCCTCCTATCTGTGGTCACCTTAGGATGGGTCATATCTGGGAGTTAATGTCTTCTCTTTTTAGAACTTTCCACCATTGTTTGAGCAGGACAGGCTTATGGGTGAAGCTGGGCTTAGTTTCTCCCAGGTGAGCTGGAATAAGGCTCATCAGCATAGCACCTGCTCAATGTATGCCAGGCCTTGGGCTCAAGCCCCATCACTGGGTGAAAGGGGGGTGATGGTCAGAGAAAGAGAGACAGATAGGTGGGCAGGTAGAGAGGAATAGGGAGGAGAAAGGGAGAGGAAGGCAATGGGGGAGGAAGAGGGACATTCATAAAGGAGAGTAAAATTGTGTAATAAAAAGCAAAGAAAGTGATAGAATTAAAAAGGGAAAAGGAAAAGAAAAAATTGGGAAAGAAGAGAAATGAAAGAAACCATTCAATTAAGAAATTAAAAGCAAGATAAAAGTTAGGAAACAATGAGAAATAAAAAAAGACCAACAATAATGATAGAATAAATGGAGAGAGAGAAAAACTAGTAAAAAATTCTTCCTATTCCAGGTGCTTTGAAAAGCTTGTCTCTGGTTGCAATCTGCCATGTATGGAGGGGTTAGTGGGTTGCAGCTGAAGTTTATAATTTCTCTCAGCTCTCACCAAACTAGCTGTGGTGGAATGCAGGCTGCACCCTGTATTTCACAGGTTGAGAGAATGTTAATAGTGCCAGAAGTATATTCTCAAGTAAAGCTTTTGGTCTGCTTATCTGGGGACATGGCTAATGTCACAGCTACAGAAAGACATTTTTGGACTGGGTCTGGGTGGAACATGAACTTTCCAGCCCTATATTTGCTCTGGAGGTCTTTAGTCTGCACACTTGGGGGGTATGGCCCATATCAGGGCGCAGCAAGCACTTCTTATTGATCAAATTTTGACAGAATGATATATAGTCCATGGGCTTTCAATGTGTGTATCTGCACACCTGGCAAATACTCAAGCCATGGCTGATACCTAGAATCCTCCAGCAGAGGAAGCGACTGAACCAATCACTCCTGTGTAGGACAGAAGGTTGCGGAACTCCAGAATTTGCTGGCCTCAATCTGTGCACCTTTAGAAGTGGCTGCTTGGTGTAACCACACGTGACCGGTGTCGATTCACTTCCCATATGGCAGGGTCTCTGAATCCCTGTGCTCTCCCCTCCCCTCTCCATCAGGACCCACACTCATCGTGGCACAGATGCACAAAGGTTTGTGTCAGAAGCACTTCCCGAAGCCAGTGACCTCCGCCTATGCAGCCAATACAGCAAAATTCCCAAAGAGTCCCCAAGATGTGATTATGCTGGGTTTTCTGATCTCAGGGCAGATTTGTCCTAACACAGAACAGCTCTCAAAATGCCCCTTGGCTCAGCTTGGGCTACCAAGTGAGTTCAAGGCCAGCCTGAACTGCATAGTGAGACCCTGTCTCAAAAAAAAAAAAAAATAGGGCTGGGGATTTAGCTCAGTGGCCTAAGCACCTGCCTGACAGGTGCAAGGTTGTGAGTTCTATCTCGGGTATTAAAAAAAAAAAACGCCCCATGGCTCTTACACTCAGTTTGCTGAGGGAGGCGGTGAATTTCTTCTCCAAAGCCAGATTGCTGTGCAGACTCCAAGTCACCTATTTATTTAAGCTGTTTTCCCTGCTGGGTGCCACGCTTTGAGTGTCTCTTTGGGCTTGCATTAACAAATTTATTCTGGTGTTAGTGAATCTTTTTCTACTTAAAAATTCTCTTCACCTAATCAGGGATCCTGGAACCAAGAGCTGGGTTATTCATTTTTCCTTCTCTCCCTCTCTCCTTTCCCTTCCCTGCCCTCTCCACCTTTGTTTCCCTCCTTTGCTTCCTTCCTTCCTTTCCCTCCCTTCCTCCCTACTCCTGAAATCTACCAGGTTTCATTTTCTCTGCCATCAATTTCAGTGCAGATGAGAGCTACAACCCTTCTTTCGTGTCCATTCTATGGGAGTGCTGAGGGTTTCTGTTCCACCATGTTGACCTTCCACTTTGTTTTTAACAATTAAATTTTTTAATATCTAAATTTCCTATTTGTTCCTTTGTATCTGCCCATTTTATTCCTTTCCCTTGTATTTACATCTTTATTTTTATGAAGCATTTTCTTTATCATTTATACTTTTGAGCATTCTGATATTACTTGTTTTCCAGTCTTCGTGAGACCTTCTGTAATATAAACTTAACTGGTGTTAATGTTTTGTTGTTTGTGCTTTAAATTTCCCTTGCTATATTTCTATCTACACCTACCATTGGTCTCTGTGTGGAGCTAAGGGGTTTGCACCAATGTGTGAGTTCGCTGTGCTCTTTTCATCTGATCATTTTCTAACTGTATTTCTCTTTGTCCTTCTTGTTCTCTTTTTTCTCCTCCCTTCTATTCTTTCTTGGGCTGTCTTCTTCCTAATTCCTCATGCTTGGAAAAAAATCTGTATCTTTTAGTGGCTTGCTAGATTCCCACTTTTTCTGAGATTCTTATTATTTCACATATATTTACAGACACAATGGGTAGCTTATTCACAAATCTCTGTTTGAGAGCTCCTGTCACTTAAATCATGCCTCTTGTAGCAAGCCACAAATCCAGTTGTTGGCTAGTTAATAGTAGCTTTCAGAGAGACAGATCCCAGGTTCTCACTGGTGTGCATTAAGTTATTGGCTCATCTTAGATATCATTGCTGTACAGGAGCAAAACTCCCCCTCACTTTCTCAGCGACAACAGAACCAGAACTTTAGTCTCACTCACAAATCTGTGTTTCTCATAGGGTGCAGGTTTGTTGTCATGTCTGTCGTTCCTTTAGCCTTTTCCTCTGTCTTTAAATTTACATGTATACTGGCTGTATGTTACAGCACAGGATATCGGACGAATGTGCCTAGCAATTAATGATTGGATTTAATGATTAATTTTAACTGTATTTTCCGCTTTTTTTTAGGAATTATTTTAATTCCAGCAGGTGCACTTGGCCAACTTCTAGGAGGCATCATCACTTACTATTTGGAAATGTCTTGTAAAGCCCTGATGAGATTTATAATAGTTTCATCTACTATATCAATTATATTTCTTGGGATACTATTTTTTGTACACTGTGATCCAGTGAAGTTTGCTGGAATCAGTGAAGATTATAATGGGTAAATACAATTTTGCATATTGGACTTTTAAATTAGAACCCAACAATAGAAATCTCAATCAATTAATAATTATTCAGTAACCTTGACATACTTGTATCATTGTTGTAATTATTAGATGTGTAAAAGAAATAGAAAGCATAGTTTTATCTTTCACATGAAGGAAGAAATACTCTTGACATCTGATGATATAGATATATGATTTATTCATTCATAAAGTACAGAGAAAAATATATTGAAATGAATCAGAACCCAAAAGTGAAATTTTATATTAGTGCAGGTAGCAAATAGCAGATATGACTGACTTCTGGACAATGGTTTTACCTTTTGTTTTTGATTTACTCTGTCTGTCTGCTTATAGTCATCAGAGAATAGATGTGAGGTGCACCTGGAAGTATGCATGGATAAGAGCTGCTTTACCCTAAGTGGCAACAGTTCAAGAACTAGGCAGAGAGTGTTATTAAATATTGGGCAACAGACCTGGAACTAGAAACCAAAGAATTGAGCAAATAAGACAAGTAATGAGAATAAGACTCTACTTCCAACTACAACAGAATAGTGTATGGAAGACTAATGGTCAACAAATGTTACCGGAGCTGGTGGCTGTCCACAGATTGAAAAAATTACTTTCACTTCAATCATTATACAAACATATTTGGAATACAGATTAATATATATCATAAATTTAAAAGAAAAACTGTTGAATTTTTAGGAAAATTGAAGGTGAAGGTCCTAGAAATTTAGAACTAATTGAAGAGTTCTTAAACATATCATTGGGTATAAACAATAAATGAGGGGAAAAAAGATAAATTGTACTTTACCAAAATTAGAAGTTTTGTGTTCAAAGAACCCTACTAACAAGGTGAAAATGTTCTATAAAGTGGACAAAATATTTGCAAACTATACATTCATGAGTATAATTGAAAAATTAATCACGTTGGTTTAAAGTGCTTAGAAAAGAACATTAAATAACAATTAGCTATTATTTTACTCTAGTGAGAAACAAATGAAAAATATACACTTTTTATGAAACTATTTTGTTTGTACATTAGCATTTAAGATACATGGAAATAAATTTATTAATGATGATCAAAACTTTTATAAAGAAAAATATAACTTCATTGATATGCATAAAATACCCAAACTAAGTAAGAGAATGTTTATATATTTGAGGACTAAATATTATAAAGGTGTTACTTCTCTGCAAATTTAAACTTCCTTGCAACATTAATAAATATCTTAACAGAATTTTTCTCAGATCTTAAAGAGTTTTATAGTCAACTAGAAGAAAAAAATACCAAGAGTATACAATACACTCCCTAAAAGAATGCCAAATTAGAGGACTTCACAAAAAGAAAATCAAAGTTCATTGTGAAACTAAAACGATTAAGATAATATTATCTTTTTTCATTACTGCATGTTGTGATACATAGCTGTTATGTTTATTTTGGGGAATTGGTGCATGCATATAGCATATCTTGGCCATTTTTAATCATTCTACACCTCCCTCCCTTTCCTAACCCCTCTCTCTGATCTTCCCCATTTCCAATAGTCTAATTCTAGTTTCCTATAATCTCTTCTTTATTTTTTCATTTACTTATTTATATTTTGGTTTTCTCATATAAGAGAAAGCATGTGATATTTAGCTTTCTGAGTCTCTCTTACTTCACTTAGCATGATCTTAACTGCACAGATGGTAAAAGATTTTAAAATAGGAAGCCCAGTCATATATCCATGAATACTTGGAAATCTGATATATAACAAATACAGAAAGACCATTTTATGAGGAATGCTGAGTCTCTTTTAAAAAAAGAGTTCTGGAAATTTTATTTATACCACAGGAAATAAAACTTTAATTCCTACCTCCTCTAGTACATAATTCACCAGTTTGTAGAAGACTTATATGTCAAAAGACAAAACTTTTAATGTTTAGGAAAAATAGTAGAAAATACATTTGACCTTAGAGTAAAGCAGAATTTTTAAAAGCAGATATAATAGAATTTATATTTATAAGTGCAAAATTGATATATTAGATTGCAATAAATTTAGATGACAATTTGGTATCTATCTGTTATGTCCAGAAGAATGCTTACTGTTGGGTAAAACAGCGCAAAAGGGAAGAGGAAAGGCACACAGAAGTTTCTATTCAAGATCTAAGAGAACTGAGTGTTGAGTATATGAGCATTATTTATGCTTTATTTTGTGAATGCTTCTAAATATTTCATAAAAAGAAAAAGGTTATAATATGTCAGTATGGCAAGTCTTCCCCAGGCATGGATGTATAATGGCATATTTGGTTTGGAGATAGATAACATGAAAAAGTAAAATATATCTTGAATAACATTGAGTAAAATATGTCTTAAAGACAATTTACTCAACATGACTGAGATAACGTGAATTAACCTACTCGAGGGAAAAATAATGAATGAAAAAGAACAAGAAATTCTTTTGGATCTCATTAACAAGCATACATCTGTATCTGTATCACCATGTTTTCAGAGGAAAAATAGAGGGACATGAGCAAAAAGTCTATTTCACAAAATAATAGCTGAAAATTTGCCAAGTTTTGTAAAAGATATGGGCCTGTGAGCTTCCGGTGAGCTCCAAGAATTCCAATTAGACCCAGCACAAAGATGTCCTTTCCAAGGCAAATTATAAGCAAGTTGCTGAAAGTCAAAAAGAAAGAATTCCAAAAGCAACAAGAGAAAATGTCAAGTTGCATGTAAAGGAATCTCCATACTAGTAACAGCAAATTTGTTCACAGAAACTTTGCAGACCAGAAGAAAATGGGATAATGTATTCAGGATGCTTAAAGAAAGAAAAAAAGATAGCTGAGCAGTGTATGTAACAAAATTATCCTTCAGAAGCTGAAGAAAAATGAAGTCTCATGCCAGCAAAAGCTGAGGGAATTCATCACCACTAGAATGGCTTCACTAAGATTTCATAAGAGAACCCTAAATCTAGAACTAAAAGATTGATAACTGCTACCACGAAAACACAAGACTGTGAAATTCACTGTAGAAAATGAAATAAATCAAACATTATCATTACAGAAAACCACCACATCACAAAAGTTAACAATAAGAGAGGGAGAAAGGAGTAGTGGCTGTTCAAAGCAACCATAGAGCGGCTAACAAAATCACAGTATTTTGTTAACAATCGGTAATAACATTGAATATAAATGCATTAAAACAGTCCTTTAATGGATGAGTGGGTTTTTAAAACTCTCAACTATATATTGCCTGCAAGCAATTCAATTTTCTGAGAAATACATTTTGTTTTTACACAAATGGAATCTGAAACCAAATAGTATAGCTATCCTCATGATAAGTAAACAAACATCAATTGAAAACTATAAAAAAAGATAATATATTTATTGTATAATGAAAAAAACAGATTGTGCAACCAGATGTAAAATGCTTGTAAATGATATGCATCTAACACTCTGCCACCAACTACATAAACCAAATATTGGCAAATCAAAGGAAATGATAAAATCCAGCACAATAATCCTTGGGTATGTCAACATTCTGCATTCAATAATGGATAGATCACCCAGAGAGAAAATTGAGAGATATTAGGAATAAACTATATTATACACTAAATGCACCTCACAAGTGATATGGAACGTTTCATCCAAAAGCCATGGAGCACCCTGTTTTTGTTAACAAGGGGAGTATTCCTCAGGAAGAACCACACATTAAGTCACAAAACATGTGTAAACAGATTTTAAATTTTTAGAAATTAAAATTCTACTGTCAGTCGGAATGCACACTAGTGTGACCATTATGAAAATCAGTGTGGAGATTTCTCAAGAACTGAAATCAGAAATTCCATATGACCCAGTTAAGGTGTCTCCTTTCAAAGAGTTTAAGTCATCATGCTGCAGTGATGCATGCCTACCAATGTTTGTAACAGCACACTTTGTAATAGCTAAATCCTGGAAGCAGCCTGTATACCCATCAACAGATGACTGGATAAAGAAAATATCTATATGTAATGGAATACTACTCAACTATGATGAATGACACATTTGAGATATTTGTAGGAAAATGGATGCACCCGGAAAACAATGCTGCATGAAATAAACCAGACCTACAAGCTACAATAGCACATGATATCTCCTGTTTGAGTGAGGCAAAGTACAAATAAAGAAAATGATAAAGGATGTATAGAAATGGGTGAAGAGACAAATCTCATGCAATAGGAAAGGGGTCCTAGCAAACAAGTGTGAGGGGTGAGGACAAGGGAAAGGAGAAATAAGAATAAAGATATGCCACATACAGGAACCTAATAAGCCCAATTAAGCCTAACACTGTATGCCATAACATGAGCTAAGACAGTGTCAACAAGAATGAAAAGGGGGTTAGGGGAACTGGAGGAGGAGGAGGAAGAAGGAAGAAAGGGGAAGAGGATTTTAAAAAAAGAAACAAACTATATGAACATGTAACCACTCCCATAGATGACTATAAACTGCGTGAATTAAAAACATATACTCATTAAAAAATGTTGCATAAACTGGAGTTTGTAACTGAAAAAAAAATTAAACTCTATGAATCTTTGACCAGAATAGAGTAAAACTAGAAGTCAACAAGAAGAGGAGGTATGGGTGTGTGCAAGCATGGAAAGCAAGAGGCGTGCTCCTAAAAAATCAATGCATCAGGAAGAATTTAAAACACAAATTAAAGTTTCTTGAAAACATGGAAACAGGACATATTGAAATTCATATTATCCAGTAAAACAGTACTAAGAAATCTATAGCAATGTGTCTATACAAAAATATTGAAAAACTTCCAAAACACAATCTGACTTTGCAACTGAAGAACCTAGAAAAACAGGGAAAAACCAATCTCAATATTATCATAAATAATAGTAATTAAGCACATATAAATAAAATAAGGCTTAAATACTGAAGATTAATGAAGCAATATATTGTTTTTTTGAAAAAATAAATGAAACCCTCTTAGCCAGAGAGAGAGAAAAGAAGAAGAAAAAGAAGAAGAACAAGAAGAACAAGAAGAAGAAAAAGAAGAAGAAGAACAACAACAACAACAAAGAGAGAGAGAGAAAGGGAGGGAGAGAGAGAGGGAGAGGGTGAGGGAGAGAAAATATAAATATAAGACCAAAAGGAAACATTATAATAGATACTACAAAAATGCAAGTAATTATTAGGTACTATTATAAACAAGTATAAACTGACAAATTGGAAAATCTAAAAGAAATGGATAAATCCTTGGACATATATAACCTACTCAAATTGAACCACAAGGACAGAGAAGACTCAAATAGACCAATGACAAGTAATAATGTTAAATCAGTAATAAAAATTTACCTAAAACAAATTCTGGGACTAAATGGTTTCGTTGTTGAAGACTGTTGATTTTGGATTCACTGTTGTCGTTTGTTTTTCTCTTTTGCTTTTTGTCTTTCTTATATGTGTCTTTTTTTTCTCTTGAAAAAAAAAAAAGGATTGTTGAAATATTGAAGAACAACTAACACCAATACTTCCCAAACTTTTAGAAACATAAAAGGGGAATTCATTCCCCAAGGAAATCACAATTCATATATCAACACTAGAAAAGGACACAACAAAAAAGAAAACTATAGCCGGGCGTGGTGGCGCACGCCTTTAATCCCAGCACTGGGGAGGCTGAGGTAGGTGGAGCGTTGTGAGTTCGAGGCTGGTTTGGGCTACAACGCGAGCACAAGGCCGGCCTGAGCTACACAGTGCGACCCTGCCTCAAAAAACCAGGGCTGGGAGTTTGGCTCAGCGGCTTACGCGCCTATCAGGCAGGCGCGAGGTTGTGAGTTCAATCCCCGGTGCCGGAAAAAAAAAATAAATAAATAAAATAAAATTATAGATCAGTTTCATGGATGAACATAGATGAGGAAATCCTCAACGATCTACTCCAACAACACAGAAAAAAGTTGATTTACCATGATCAAGTGGAATTTATTCGAGGGATGCAATGAGAGTTTGGTATATATAAATTAGTAAATATTGCATCATATCAACAGAATGAAGGACAAAAACTATACGATCATTTCAATAGACACAGAGAATGCATTGAAGAATTCAACTTCCTATTGTGATACAAAAAAAAAGCTTTGAAGAAATTAAAAAATTGCAGCTCTGCGTAAGAAAGACTGAATATGATAGCCCATAACCAGGATCAGACTGGATGGTCAAAAGCTGGTATCATTTCCTCTAAGAACAGGAGCAGGAAAGGGATGTCTACTTTTAGGGCTCTTACTCCATGCTAGGGGAAGACTTAGCAAGAGTAATAAAGAAAGAGAAAGAAGTGAAAAGATACCTAAATAGGAAAGAAGTTCAAATTCGCTCTTTACAGAAGACATCATTTTATATATTGCAAAATCAAAAGACCCTTCCCAAAAATGTTAGAACTAACAAATTCAGTCATGTTGTGTCAACACACAAAAACAGTATATAAAAATACATAGCTTTTTGCACAGTAATAATGAAACCTTTGATAAAGCAATAAAAAAGTAATCCCATTCATTATAGTGAGAATAAAATAAAATAAAATCCTAGAACTAGATTGAGCCAAGGAAGTAAATGACCTCCACAATGGAAATTACAGTATACTGGTGAGTAGAATCAAAGTAGAGAGTAGAATAATGGCTACCAGAAACTAGGAAGAGTTGGGAGAATAAGGGGAGAATGGAGAAGAGAGGATTAATGAGTGCAAGACTCAAATTGTACAGGAGGCATAATAAAGTAACCGTGGTTAGGAACAATCGTATATTTCAAAATAGCTCTCAAAAAGGACTTTAAAAATTCCCAAGAAATAATGCATATTTAAGTCAATTAATTACTTTAATCTCATTACATATCATATGCATATATTTAAATATCACACTATACTCCATAAACATGTAGTTATTGTTAATGAAAAATGAAAATTGTAGAGATAAGAAAACACTAAGAAAACTACAAGTCTTTATTTTTTATTTGCAAAGGTACAAAATACTGAATGGAATTTAATAAGCCATGTCTAATAAGATATTACAAAAAATCAATTTAGCAGAATTTACTATAGAGATGCAAGATTGGTTTCATATTTGTTCAACTGATATATAACATCATACTAACAAATTAAAAATTTTAAAATTTTAAATTTATTAAATTAATAAATATTAAATTTAGTAAATTCTCCTGGAGAAAGCACAAAAAGAAATGCCACATTAATTTTTGACAAACTAAGGAATGGAAGGGAAGTAAGTTTGTAAAGGAACAGTTCAAATTCCTGCAGTTAGCATTGTAATGGACATTATTGTAGTCTGCATGTTTTTGTTCCCCCAAAATTCAAATTCTTAACCTCTGTGTGGTGATTTTAAGTGCGACATTTGAGAAGTAATGAGGCTTAGTTGAGATCATGAGGAGGGAGCCCACATTACAAAATTCATGTCCTCATCACAATAGGCAGAGGCTGCTAATTCTCTTTGCGCATGTGACGATGCAGTGAGATGGGAGAATCTGTTTCCAGGAAGAGAGCTTTCCCTAAGTGTGAAGTCAGCCTGCTGATACCTTACTGCTGGATTTGCAGGTCCCCAAAGCTGTCTGAAGTAAAAATGTCTGTTGTTTAAGCACCCAGTCAATGGTATTTTGTAATAGCAGACTGAGTATACAAAGGGAAAGAAGCATTGAGTGGTCAAAAACAATACAGTCGTGTCTGCTTTCAATCATCTGTTTTAATACTGTACTGGAGGTTTTACTCATCATGATAGTGACAGAAAAAAGAAATAAGCATCCGGATTGAATATGAGGCCCTCTGAATAATAAGGCTATTAAGTAAAGTTCTTCGTTTGAAGGCAATGTGATTGTGTACGAAAATTGTAAAATCCACTAGACTAACAATAAGTTTATCAAGATTTCAGAGTACAAAATTAACACACAAGAATCTCTGATATTTGGGGACTGTGACTATAGCTCAGCAGTAGGGCACTCATGTAGCATGTACAAGGCCCTGAGTTCAGTACACTGAACGGAAAAAAAATCTATTATATTCTGTATATACCTACAAACAAGTAGAAATGAATTTATAATATCAAATCATTAACTCTAGTATCAGGCAAAAGTGCTGTAGAAGATCAATATAAAGGAATTTATTTTCATATGCTATTTGAAAACAACTAGAAAGATAGTATTAACGATAATATGAAGGCCAGGGATTTAGCTCGTGGGTTCGATTCCCGGTACCAAAAAAAACCCAAAAAAACAAAAACAAAAACAAAGAACATAGGCTAAATGAGATAGTATGTGAATGACATAGTAATACATAATATATATAATAAAACAAAATATTGGTGGGAGAAATTAAAGACCTACATTTGTAAATGGAAAGATATCCCATCTATGGGTTGGAAGACACAATATTATTAACATGTGATTCCTTTCCAAGTTGCTATATGTATTCAATACAATCATAATAGCACACCCAAAGGGCTTTCTCTTTAGATGTTGGAAAAATAATTTTCAGATTGATATTGATACACACATGATGTATAAAAGTCAAAAATAATTTCAAAGAATACCAAAAGTGGAGGACTAACACTACTTGCTTTTAAGACATACAGAGGTATAGTAATCAAGAGTGATGAGTCAGTAGATCATAATGGCAGAAGAAATGGTAGATCAGAAAGTCTAAAGAAATAGACCTGCGTATGTATGGAAGATTGATTTTTGACAAAATATATATACAATGTAGTGGAGAACATGCAATCATTTTAATAAATGATGCTGGAACAATTAGATATCTATATGTAAAAAAAGAACTTTGATCCACATGCCATATAAAGTAATTAATTGAAGATGTACTATTCATGTAAATGTGAAATGTAATATTCCAAGAACATTTCCAAGGAAATCTTTTTGACTTTGGATTCAGCAAAGATTTCTTACAAATGATACCAAACACATAACACGGAAAGAAGTACAAAGTTAAAATCTTGTGGCTTTTGAAAGACTGTGTTTTAAGGCATGAAAAAGCAAGGCACTAGCTGCAAAAAAAAATTTTAACTATGCTACATCTGACAAAGGACATCTTTTTAGAATATGTAAGGTGCTCTGAATGTTTAGTAATAAGCAAATAAACTACTCAAAAAATGTGCCAAAAATTTGAACTGATATTTAATAAAAAAATATGTACAGAGAGAAATATAATCAACATCATTAGTCACTAAGAATGTATGTATTAAAAAACACAGTGTGAAGCTACTTACTCCTGTTAGAATGCTGCCATTAACAAAAAGTCACATAAAGAGTTGGAGAGAAATATGGAGAACAACTAAAGCTCCTATAGATTGCTGGGGTGAATGAAAAATAGCACTACTTTGGAAAAATGACAGTTTCTTATAACATTCAATGAACATTCTCCTGAATATGTACCCAAGGATTATGGAATCATGTGACCATTTAAAAAAACCAAATGAAGATAACTTGTGTGAAAGAAGCCAAGGAAAGAATATATATTGTATGATTCCATTTCATAAAATGTTAAGAATTTCAAAATAGTGACCAGAAAAAAAAATTGATAATACCAGAGGGTGAAGGAATTACAAACGGGTATCAAGAATTTTGAGGAAGTGATGAGTATATTTTTTATTAGACTGTGGTGAAATTTTCACCAGCCTATACATATAACAAAAAGTTTCACATGGTTTACACTAAAATATGCATTTTATTGTACATTATGGATATCTCAGTAAACTGTTAAAAAGAAGTTGTTCCAATAATCATACTTATGAGTACCATTAATCATCTCATTAGTGTGTTGATTTTTATATTAATATTATAGAACAATGGCATTGTAATTCCTTGTGTATACAATCCTTTTTACAGAACAGGTCAGCTGGGAAATCTCACAGCTCCTTGCAATGCTAAGTGCGGATGCTCAGCTTTGCAGTATTCGTCTGTTTGTGGAAGGGACGGCATTGAATATTTTTCTCCATGCTTTGCAGGCTGTACAACTTCAAAAATAATAAACAATGAAAAGGTAATTGTGTTTTATTATGCTTCTTTCTCTCTGTTAACATGTTCATCTGGTAGACAGTGTTCGTATTTTACTCCTGGTTCTTTATAAACTTTTTCTTTCTTGTTTTTAATTTTCAAAAAGGGAAGAAAATGTGTTTTATGTTTTCATAATATAAAAGGCTCATGAGAATTGGAAATAGAAGAGACACTCCTACATTAAAATGTAGCTCCATATATTATGTTTTCCCAATTTTATGCTTTTCAAGTAGTATCGTCTACCTCTGACAATAGCAAAGTTGAAAGAAAAAAATTCAAGAGAATGTTTTGTCTTCCACTTTCATCGTCTGTTTTAGTACCTGTGCTTCTTGTCAGTAGCATCCAGTGCCTCAGAACCTTGAGCATCATCCTTCTGAGGCTGAGGGATTGACTACTGCTATTGTTTTGATCACATCTCAATCTTTTCTTTTGTTGAAGAATTCAGAATGTCTACTCTAGGTTGTTGCTATTTTTCTGTTTCTACTGCGCATCAATTCTGGTATAGAAATCAGTTGTTTTATTGAGTACTGGAAATCACTGTGTATACAAGACTTTTATAAAGCATCAGATGTTCCAGAAAAGTAAGAGTTAAAGAAAATGTATGGAGGAGAACTGGGGGCTTCTGTCAACCTATAAAGATGGAATTCTCACTATCCTCAGAGAATTCATCTCTTCCAAACAGGAAGCAATACGTGAAACAGTCCTTCAAGATATCTTTCAGTTTACACATTGTTACAATATCTGACTTTATTCACCAGTTTTTTATTATTTTAGTCATATACTTTATTCATGTATTTTAAGTGTCATATTATTTCTTTGTACTGTACATATTCATTTACGTCTACTTTCCTTGTATTTTCATGCTTTCATGTGGTGTGTCAGTTTTCTGTCACTGCAACAAATTTCCTGAGACAAAAACTTTAAAAGAGGAAAGTTGTATTTTGACTTTCAGTTTCAGTCCATCACTGCTTTGTTCCATTGTTTCTTGCTTCATGGTTAGACATAGTCCAAAGAGAGGAGAAGGCATGGAGAAGCAAAACTACTCATTTTATAGCAGTGAGGATGCAGAGAGGAGAGAGACAGGGAGGAAGAGTTGGGGACAAAACATACCCTTTGGAAGGCATGCCCAAAGGAACTTACTTCCTCTAATTAGGCCTTGTATCCTAAAATGTCACCCACCTCTCCAAAGCCCCTGTAGTTAAAAATCCTCTAATGTATGAATCCATTGACAGCTTAGAGCCTTCCTGATTCAATCTTCTTCCAAAGGCCTCACCTCTAACCATTACTTCATTGGGGGTCAACACTTCAACCCATGGACCTTTGGAGGCTCCAACTGTAATATATAGAATTATTTTCTTTTTGGCTAAAGAATTTTATTTTTTCTCCATTTATGAAAACCCTTCCCTGAATATGGGATACTAGACTGATAGCCTATTTTCATCAAGCATTTAAAAATTTGAGGTTCATCATTAAATTGTTTTTATGCACTTGCTCTGTTTTCCTGACATAGGTATTTATTGCTATAAATTTCCCTGTTAAGACTGCTTTCATTGTATCCCATAAATTCTGGCGTGTTGGATTGTCATTATCATTCAAAACTGTCTTAATTTCTTCTTTAATTTTATGTGTGACTCCTTGGTTGTTCAGTAGGGTGCTATTTAATTTCCATGTGTTTATGAAGTTCTTGTGGTTTCTTTTGCCATGAATTTCCAATTTCATTGCACTGCAGTCTGACAGTATGCAAGCAACAGTTTCAATTACTTTGTATTTACTTAACCATGTTCTATGAGCCAGTTTGTAGTCTATTTTGGAAAATGTCCTGTGTGCAGCTGAGAACAGTGTGTGTTCTGATGTCATGGAGTGGAACACTCTATAGACATCTACAAAGACCATTTGTTCAGAAGTTTGACTCAGTTCTAGTATTTTGTTATTGATTTTTTTGTCCAGTTGATCTGTCTTTTTGTGACAGTGGGGTATTGATGTCTCCCAATACAATTGTATTAGGGCTTATTTGATTTTTGATGTCCATTAGTATTTGTTTTATATAGTTGGGTGCACTGGTGTTTGTTGCATATATATTTATGGTTGTTCTCTCTTTGTTTTGGATTGTTCCCTTTATGAGGATGTAGTGACCTTCTTTATCTCTCAATCAGTCTTGGCTTGAAATTCACTTTGAAAATAGAATAGCCACCCCTGTTTTTTTCTGGGTTCTTCTCACATGGAGTATTGTTTTCCATCCTTTGACTTTCAGTACATGAGTTTATTTTTGAATTAAAAGTGTTTCTTGTATGCAACATATTGTTGGACCTTGCTTCTTGATCCATTCTGCCAGTCTGTCTTTTGATTGGTGAATTGAGAACATTAACATTGATGGTTATAACTGATACATATTGACTTATTCTTGTCATGTTATTTTCTTGTTGTTAGCTCCCTCCTTTCTTTCTCTCCCTCTAATTGTTGTGTTGTCTGGTGGATTCCTTTTATTGGGGTTCATTGAGCTGTGGTCTTTATTATATCTTTCTAGAATGTCCTTCAGAACAGTTTGGAGTACTGGTTTGGTGATCATAAATTTCCTCAGATGTTCTTTGTCATGGAAATATATAATTTTCCATCAGTTTTGAAAGAGTTTTGCAGGGTACATCAATGTGGATTGAAAGTGGTTTTCCTTTAGAATTTGGAATACTTTACTCCAAGTTCCCCTAGACTTGAGAGTTTGTGCTGAGAAGTCAGCTGTGATTCTGATGGCTTTCCTTTATGGGTGATTTATTTCTTTCCCTAACAGCTTTTAAGATTCTATTCTTGTGTGGAATTTCTGGAATCTTGACTATGATATGCCTGCCTATAGATTTGTTTTTTTATCATGGCTAATTGGAGAAGTATATGCCTCAGTTATCTGCATGCCAAATTCAGCTGCTGGATTGATTTCTTATGATACCTTGCTATTTGAAAGATCTTTCTTTTCATGATTGCAAACTGCAAGCCTGTCTTCAATGTGTGAGATCCTGTCCTCACATTTGCCTAATCTGCTTCAAATACTTTCAATAGAAATTTTATTCTCCTAGATATCTGCTTGAATATACTTTATGGATTGTATTTCTTTTGCAGACTGAGCTTCCATAATTTTCTTAAATTCATCTTTCTTTCTTTCTTTCTTTTTTTTTTTTTTTTTGTCTTTATCTGCTCTAGCATTGCTAAGCACAGTCTTTATTTTGGACACTATCTCTGTAGTTATATGGGAGATTATTTCTGATTTCATTTTTTCCAGAGCCTCATTCAATTGTTTTGTTGTTACTACTTCAGAGAGTCCTGGTGGGGGGCTTTTGGATTGTCCCACCTCATTGCCTTCTGGATTTGTCTTTGATGAACTGTATGTCTGATGTTGCATTTCGCTTAAGTGTCTTCTCATTTTCTTTGCTTTCTTTTTTAGTTTAATTCATGGGGTGATGCCTGTAAATTGCCTATGGTGTGTTGCATTATTGCTACTATTTAGGATCCTTGGGTGATGATTACCTCTCTGAGGTATCTTCCAAGTGTAGTTGGTTTTGGATTTTGAGTCTGTTGGAAGATCTTACCTCTTTGATTTATTGGAGATGAAAAGTTGCTTGTTTGGCCAGGCCCTGATTCTTTGGCATTGTGCCTCAGTATTTTCTGTGACCCTTAGTCAGTCTCAGTCATGGTATACCAGGACCAACAGCTATTTAGAACAGTTACGTCAATTTTGGCTACAGTGTTACCAATAGTATCAAACACATCCTAGAAAATGACGAGCTGAGTTAATCATTAATTTGCCATTTTTAACTGTATGAACTAGATTTGTGGTTATATAACAAAAGATCAACAGACAAGAAAATTATACACAGTATACAAGTCCTTAATATGTCAATTTTGCCCTCAGGGGTTAAGATTTAAAATGAATTAAGTAGAGAATAGAGAAGTGGAAGAAGAAGAAGAGATTAGAAGTAAGGATGGAGGACAAAGGGGGATCCTGCTAACTTGGGGAAACTGGTGCAGTACACTGAAGGAAAGGAGAGATGGAAGAGATAAAAGGAAGAACCAAACAGAACCACACCCACAAAGAGACTAGGAACCATGTTCACACTCATATGAAACAATGAAGGCGAAAGAGAGAAAAAAAAAAGATCAAACAATGAAGGAGAAAAAGAAAAAAAAAAGAAAAAAAAAGTCCACTTTCAGGGTTCTTTCTCATTTCACTAGTAGACAACCTGTGGAGACAGAGTCCCAATTCATGCAGATCTATCTCAGCAAGCCAGCAGTGCTTTGTGGCGAGGCAGTGGATAATCTCAGCAGGCCTGCCCTGAGACCAGACTCATTGGACTAACCACCATCTGAACAATTTCCACAGATCCGAGCCCAGCTGGGAGCCACTAGATAGAACTGGCAGCAGTTCTGGGTTCTGAACTCAGCTTGGCCATCTCCGAGATGGCTCCTGGCCAAGTGCTGTCTCCTGGAAGAGGTCTAAGTCCTCTGCACTCACCGCTGGCCAGTGCAGTCCTTCACATCCACTGCTCCCCTCTACTGCCACATCTCTCTGCAGAGGCCTCCGGGCGGGCTCACCAGCTGTCATTGTCGCCGTGTGCAGGTTTGAACTGCTCCTCTCCCACAGTGAGTCCTGTCTCAGGGAGAAAGCGCTGCCAGCTACCTCCTTCTTCTTCATTCATGTTTCACTCTTCACTCTCTCTGTGGGCTTCAAGTCATGATTCAGATTCTTCCTGGGTGCTGTGGACTCGCTTTCCTCCTTCTTGTCCTCCTCATATAGCTATATTCCAGTGTCTGGATGGTGGCTCTCAGAGAGGCTGTTTTCTCTGCTGCTTACTGCTCCCCCATCTTGATTTTTCTCCTCATCAACCATTTAAAGTATATTAATGCATTGCCCTCTGCCTATGAAATCTCTTAGAATTTTTCTCTTTATTTTTGGTTTCCAGTAGTTTTCTTTGTTAACTCTACATTTATTATTTTCAATTTATTTATATCACTTTGGTTTCACAGAACATTTGGAGTCTGTGGTTTATTGTTTATCAGTTGAAATCCTCAGCCATTCAGCTCTCTCACTCTCTCTCACACACACTCACTCTCATGTTCTTTTTTGGACCATTTGTTAGCTTACTATTCCAACATAATGAATTACCGCAGCCTTCGTGGCTTTAAATACACCCAGTTGTCTCAAAGTTCAGATGCACCGTGACTGAGGCTGTGAGGTAGAATTCACATTTGTACGCATTCATTCACTTTGTTGCCCAAATACAGTTCCTTTTGGTTGAAAAAATGTGAAGTCCACGTTTCCTTACTAGCTGTCTGCTGAGGCTAGTTTTAACTTTCATAGGCCACTCACATTCATTCACAGATTACCTTCAAGGTCAGCAAAAGGGAATCTGCCTTGTGTGGCATGTTTGGAATCTCCAACTTGAGGAAGAGCCTGGTACATTTTGAGACTCACCTACTAGGTGATGTTTACTTAAGATAATTTCTCTTTATTTAACTCATCTGTGCCATATGACATACCTTAACAACTGGACTAAATTTCACCAATTCACAGTCCTATGGATTATGTAGCTATGTTCAATAGAGGGAATCTCAGGTGGTCTCTTAATTCTTTCTAACATAGGCTACAAATAGAACTTTCTAAACTATCTCATACTCTTTTAATGTTTTCTATATTTTTCATCTCTTTTTATCTGTTTAAATTTGTAAATGCCAATAATTTTCACTGATCTGTTTACCAGTTATGAGTCCTCTATGCTCCAGTATCTACTGAACTGTTAAAACTGTTTCTGATTCTTTTTTTTTTTTTTTTTGAGACAGTGTCTCACTATGTAGTTCAGACTGTCCTTAAACTCAATATGTCACCCAGGCTGGCCTCAAACTTGTGGCAATCCTCCTTTTTCTATTTCCTAAATCCTGGAATTATACGCTTGTACCATCATGCCCTACTTTTTCTGAAATTTAAATTCATTTTTATTTTCTGATTCAAGCATTTAAATTTTTGTAGAATACAAATCTCTGATGAAATTCTAGATTATTTAAGATGTTTATTCATTATTGCTTGTAATTTTCTAAAACATAATCTTAGCTTTTTTTTTTTTTTTTTTTTTTTGCTGATAACTCCACTAATCATATCACCTAAAACTCTACTTATTGTATTGGTTTATGTCTTAAATTTAAGCCAAGAAATTATGAGGTATTTATTAGATAATTATTAGATAGTTGACTTTAATTTTCTTTGATGATTGTTTCCATGGTATCTTATTTCTCTTCTGTGTTTCCCATGTATTAGTGTCTTTATACTTAGTGTGTCCTCTGGTCCCAGAATATAGTATTGTTTTGTTTTTTTACACCATTTCTGTTCATTTATCTTTTTTCTGTAATTTTTAGACTAATAAAATTTAATATAATAGTTGATGTGCTTTGATTTACATATTTTTTATTTTTGGAATTGAATATATTTTACTGTTTCATTTCACTGGCATTTTGATTATATACATTTAACTTTCTAATTGGTGTTTTGGTTATTGGAGACTTTTTGACTAATCATATTATCATTTCATTTTTATGTAATAATCTTCACCAAAGGCTCATGTATTTCAAGTCATTCCTCATCTCCACGTTTCTAATTTTATGTATTCCCTTATTGGATCTCATCTTCCATCTATCCCTAACTAACATCATCAATTTTTCTACCCTGTCCTCTGGGCATAAAAAAAATATATCTGCAAAATTACCACGTGTTTTTCTAAAACTCCTGTTACTTTCTTGCTCTGAATGCTCATTCCTTTTTTACCTTTAAATGGTAGATTTTTATCACCCATTTGCCTCATACCATTGAGCACAAAAGAGATGACCATCCTCCTCATTCCCTTTGATACTTTCAGACCACTTTCTCTTCCTGTTCACAAGCTTTGAAATTCATTATGAGGGTCCTTGCCATATTCTAACTCTGTAATTTCTTAACTACTTCTTTCCCAACAGTCGTGTCTGCCCTCTTCTTCATCCAACATCCTTCCCTGGGCAGACCTTAGGTCTTTTCTTGTTAGTATTTTACCCCTTCTATAATTTCAATTTCAATTATTCACAGCTTGCTTTCTTTTGGCTAACTCTTTCTAGCACACAGACTCAATTCTTCAACAGTGCAAGAGCCTATTCTCTTGTGATTCCACCATGTGATCACTCAACCTTCTGCTCATAGCTTAGATTCCATGGCCTGCAATCAACCGCTGAGCTAGGTATCTCTCATCTGTCCTGGAGATCCACTCACCACCATTCTCTACCTCCTCATTGTCCAGGAGTTTGAATTATAGCATGAGATCCGTGTTGCCCTCTGGCTTCTGACAGGGTCAAGATAATGAGGAGTCACAGGAGGAAATCAGTAAGATAGCAAAAGTGAAATCATGGTGTTATTTTTTGGTTCCTTCCCCAGGGCTGTGTGTTGACTGCCTCCCTGGACTGAGGTCTTCATTTACCTGACAGAGGCACTCACAGAGTGACTTTCTCCTTTTTTGCATAAAGCCCACTTTAAGGCTCATCAGCAAATCCTTTCAAATCTGCTTTCTAAATTAATGCTGCTCCTGGTAATCTTTATTATTTTCTTCTGTAACACCTGACTCCTGGCACCATTGTGTTACACTACACCTTCTTTTAATAGTGTATGAATTATGTATTGGTCTGCTTTTATCCTAGCCTTCATAGCTCAGTAGCCTCACAGCAGTCTGGCGATATTTTAAAATATTTCATTTATAGTCATATCCTTTTGATGACTTCTCATCACTAAGGAAAAAGGCCAAAGTTCTTAAACTGCTCTTTCAGTTACTTACCACTTTCTGTATAACCTTTCTTCTACCACCCTCACTTGCTTTGTTTTTGTCTTCGTGTGCACCCTTCTCTGGCCCACATTATTCTTTTTGCTATTCTTTGAACTTGGCAAGCAGTTACTTTTTTTTTTCACTTACTGTTCTTTTTTTCCTGCAAAACCAACTAACTCATTTCCTCACTTTATTCACGTGTCTCCTTAAATGCCACTTTATCGTCATGCCACTACACCCAATACCTCCTGTACTTTTTTCTTACTTTATTTTTTCTCTATAGTAATTATATACTGCTCTACAAATTATTTCATTCTTTATTTTTAGTTGCCCTGCTTTCCAAATATAAAAGTTCATACATGGCACCCTGATTTCTATTGTATTGAGAAAACATATTGTCTCAACAACTAGAAAGATGTTTGGACCTTCATTTGAAAAAAATAATTCATTTACAAATGTGCTGTTATGAAAATCAGTATCTAGGCTGGGTTCATTATTATATATTAATTATTTTTCTATGCTAACATTATTATAATGGCATTGAAATGTTTCTTTGCTTTTAAACCACTCCAAAATATTTTTATGGCCCTAACAATATTTTGGGCCTCATACAATTCACCTTCTGTGCATAATAAGATTCTTGTCATCATTTTGTATGAAAGAGAGTATTGTCTTTCCTACCTGGTTCCCGAGTCTTCCACAGTAGGGTTACTGTCCATATTTCAAACGCCAGCTAAAATTTTATTTTATTCATTACTTTTAATTTCCTTCAAGTTTTATAGCTGTCCAATTATTATGCAATTGAGCAAGTATTTTGAAGAAATTTTCTTAAATTAATAGGATTTTTCATGACAATAGTACACAGATACACTGATCTTTATCAAGTAAAATAACTTGAATTTATCATTAATATTTTATTTCTAAATAATGACTGGTAGTTATAACATGAAGATGTGTATTAAAGTTGCTAATTTAAATTTTATTTTTTAATAAGAGTGTTTTGTTTGATGAACCTATTTCTGAAACATTTTCTATCTTCAATATTCATAGAAGTACTATAATTGTTCGTGCATTAAAGAAGGATTAACGACTGCTGATGCAGATGGTGATTTTATTGACGCTGTACTTGGAAAATGTGATATGTACTGTCACACATTACCTTTGTTTTTTGCTTTTATTTTTTCTTCAATAGTTTTCTCTGGTTTTTGTGGTGTACCACTCAATCTGATTATCTTCCGGTACGTATATAATATCCATAATTGTCATTCATTTAACACATAAGAAAGTTAGAAATGTTTTAGATTATTACAGTAAATGATTTTCTCTGTGCTTCATGGTAACAAATACAGAGGATAAAATTGTACAGAGCTACACATATACACAAATAATTTCAATTTAAATGTGCGAAAGCCTACAATAGCTGAAAAATGAAAACAGAAAGTTTTGTTTGCAGAAATTTTCTAATGTCATTTTTCTGATTTTGATAATTATATTTTGATTATACAAGATTTCACCATTGGGGGAAGCTTGATGGAAGTACCAGCTTTGTAGTACTTTTAAACTTCTTGTGAGACTGAAGTCTGTAATAGTTTCTCTCTGTCTGTCTGTCTGTCTGTCTCTCTCTCTCTCTGGTACCAGGAGTTGAACTCAGGACCTTGTGCTTGTGGGTAGGGGCTGGGCCACTGAGCTGTATCCCCGGCAAGACTGTAATACTTTCTAAATAAAAAATAAAACACATATATATATACACACACAGAGACACACACATGTATTACTAGATAAAAAGATATAATTTTTCTTAAGTTAATTTGTTAATTTTAATGTCATAATGACAATAACAAAAACTTTACTAAAGAAAACCTGAGTCAAGTTGTTATGGGAAAAAATAAAACAAGAGTAATGAGATCTGAAACAGTGATGCAAAACAAATAGAGGTTTAGTTAGACTTATAAGCTAATATGTACCACAAAATCTTAATTATTAAGAATAGTATTAATTTATAAATATATTGACAGTAAGGCTAGCAATAGACTTTCTTTATGTTCTACATGCTGTTGTGCATTTATTTTAAGTTTTTAAATAGTGAACATAATCATCCAAGTTTCAATAGGAAGGTGGGACCAAATTCTAATTAGGACAATCCAAGGAAAATAAAATGAAATGGTTATTTAAATTGTGCATGTGGTCTAGCCAATGTCAAGTGTGTTATCACCTCAGGCCCAGAAGCAAGGGATGGGAAGGAGGGAGATGTGCGTGGTGGGTGGAGACCTTAATCTCGCTCGTAGTGCCTCATTGTAGAATCCAGCTCAAAGCCAGGAAGCAAGGTAACCAGCTGATGTGTTCCGTGTAGAGTGCAAGTGGAAAGACGTAGAAAGGGGAATTCAGAAGGACAAAAAGGAACGTAAAACAATGGTGTGCATGACCTAATGAAGAAAGCAAAGTACGAAAGTTGGGGCCTAGTTATTTCAGAAATGGAAAAAAAGGCTAGGGCAGAAAATTGAAGCCATGAAATTGTCCTCCTAAAGAGTAGAGAGCTTTAGAATTGATTGGCAGCAGGTAGAAAATGGGGAAATGAGTTGCAGCCCTTTCACAGGTCAGCTGGTTACAGAGCCTTTATGTAACTCAAGTACAAGGAAAAGCCTTGAACCCAGCATACATTATCCATAGCTAAAAATATTACTATTTGATTCCAGGATTTTACCTCACGAATTCCATTCTGTGGCCATTGGTATAACCTTTGTGATTCTGAGAATATTTGGTAAGAAGTTTTAGCATTTTTGTTACGTAAAATTGTTCATTTTTTTGACAAGTATATGCTTACAAGTATATTTCAAATTGCAAATTAATAATACATGCAAAATGTCAGAAAACAAGTGACTGGAAGAACTGCTTTGAAAAACTTAATAGGCAATTAATGCAAAGACAAGATACTTAAGGTAATGCCCATCCTGTTATGCAAACTATGTGTCATTTATATTGCATTAGATGAGACAATGCCTTTGATCTGAAGTATATTCATCATTTAATATAAGTGGATTGGAGAATTAGTTTTTTTTTAAAAAAAAAAAAAACCTGTATAATCACAACATCTTTGTGTTTCTTGCCTGTTTAGGAAAACTTTAATCTATGTTAGTACTTTCAGATATTTTCATCACCAAAGATACTAAATCTGAGGTTTTTATAGATTTATTTGCTAGTAAGAACAACTTGGAATTTCTGGAAATAGTGTACATTTTTCTCCAGATTTTCTTAAATAGCAAAATTTGTATTTCAAATCCATATTATGGTATATCAAAATCCCCTGATTCAAGAAGTTGATAAAAATTTAGTGGGATAAATAAATAAGGTTGGACTGATAACTGAAAAGCATATAAAAAAGACAAATATGTCTGGCTCTGATGTGGACAGAATAATCATTCTATAGCTATATCAATATATGTAATTAAAATTCACGTCTCTTGTGTGAGAGAGAGTCTCGCTATGTAGTTCAGGCTGGTCTTGAATTCACTATGTAACCCAGGCTCACCTTGAACTCACAGTAATCCTTCTACCTCAGTCTCCCAAGTGCTGAGATTACAGGCATACACCACCAAGGTTGTCAAAATTAGCTTTTTTAACTAGGAAAAGTTAGAACCTTTTTTTTTTCAGTGCTGGGAAAGAATAAAGGAAGAAGACTATATGGATATAAACTCTCTCTAGATAATGCAGAGTTTTGGAACTAGAGAATTTTAAGCAGAGCATGGATATTAACTGATTGTATAGTCAAAGATAGTTCTGTTTTCATAAGGACAAATAAATATAGGAGATAAATGTAGAAGAAAAGCAAGGGAATGCTTCCGCTGAAATTTAAGAGCTATATTAATTTAGAATCTGGTGTTTGAGCAGAGGTAAAAATAAACATATCCAAGATATGTCTGGAGTTTGTGTTACAAAAGTTTATGATGGATTGGAATCAGAGGATGAGAAATAAAAATATTAAGTAATGGGCCTAGACTTTTTCCCATTTAGCGACTATAAAAAAGAGTACTATCATTCACTAATAGGAAAATCTAGGTACTGGTTATTAATAGATATCAAGATTTATGGGGAAAGAGGACTTTGATCATTTTTTAAGCAAGATGGTCAATCAGGAGATGTTAGTTTTGAGAACTCAATTCTTGTGTATTTCGTATAACTTTCACTGCTGATACACTTTCAGTTGAAAATGTGAGTAGAGGTTTTCTCTGAGTATATGAATGCTTCTTTCATGAATCACAGCTGTTCCTTAGGGTCCAAGGCCATCTGAATCTTGGATACTGTAGCACAGCAAAGCATAAGCATTTTTAGGTATTTTTCTCAACATCTTGATGAAAGATATCCTTACCCACTCATTTTTCAGTCTTTGAAAATTTCACAATCACGTACTTTTGAAGATGTATTGAGTTTATGAAGTCAGTATTCTGTTCTGAATACTTATGCCTGAGTTTTCATGTAAAAATCAAGCATTTTTAGATCTTTTTTTTTCTAAATAACAGCACGGACTAATTCTAAAAAGCTTCCAATATGTTTATATATTCAGGAATAAGGATATTTTGAAAACTCACATCATTTCCATGACTCACAAAACTATGTATAAGTACACTAATAAATCATTAATAATTTTAAGTGAAGATTCATCATATATGTTTTTAGCATGAAATTATTATGATCCTTACAAATGGTGTTTTTGTGAAAAATTTATAATCTTTGAATATTATTTTAGGGACAATTCCTGGGCCATCACTTTTTAAATTAACAGGAGAATCTTCTTGCACCTTTTGGGGTACGAACAAATGTGGACAACAGGAACGTTGCCGGGTCTACAACAAAACAAAAATGGCATTCATTTTGATTGGAATATGTAAGTGATATATATTGTAGACATTTAGAGAGGTACAATTATTTTTAAAACTTACGGCTATTTATAGTAAGGTAGAGTACTTGACAAAATTCTGCATTATTTGATGATTTGGAGTTCTCAAGAAATTAGGTATAGAAAAAATATAAAGGTAATATACAACCACTCCATAGTTAACATCATACCTGTAAAAAGCTGAAACTTTTTCTGTAAAATCAGGGAAAAGATGAACTGTCACTCTTCACCAAACCAATTATGCTTCTTTCATGAATCACAATAAAAATTATCTAAATTAGTTAAGAACAGTAAAATTTTCTGTTTGTAGATGACAAAATCCTGAGTTCACTAAAGATATGTTAGATTTTGTAAATATATTCAGTAGAACACAAGCCAACACACAAAAAATCAGCGGTATTTTATAGACTTCAAAAGAAAACATCTCATTTAGAATAATGTCTGCATATATTGATAGTGCTAGAGTTTAATATGGATTTCGATCCCAACATGACTGTGTGATTAGAGGCTTGGTTCCCAAGATGATAGTTTCAGGAGGTGTTGTGGAATCATTAAGGGGTGAGAACTGGTGGCAGGTCCTTGGATGATTGGTGCAGGGGGTAGTTCTCAAGCAGCCACTTGGCAGTTGTCATGAAACTCATTGGTAGGTTTGTGTCTCACTGCACTTCCTGCCTCCTTCAGCCATTTGGATTTTCTACCTCTAAATCTAAGAGCTAAATAAATCTCTAGAAGTACTGTAGCTTCTATCAAGTATTTCCTTATGACAATGAAAAATTGACTAATACACACAAATAAATTTATTTTAGGACAAGAAATATATATATATATACATATATATATATATATATATACTGAAAAAATAAGTCATTGATAAAAGAAAATGAAGGAGGTCTAAAAAATGAAATTATATTACTTATTTATGGACTGTAAGAATTAATGTTACTTAAATGTCCATACTAACCAAAGTCATCTAAAAGCAACTGAAACAAAAAATAAAAAAATAAAAACAATTGACTGTAAATTCATGAGTGTCTTTCTGGGCTCTCTGTTATGGTCCAGTTAGTTAGTGTGCCCATTTTTTATGCAAATACAGTGCTGTTTTTATTTCTATAACTTTGTAGTATATTTCAAAAGCAGGAAGTGTGATGCCCCAGACATCTTTATTTTGCTAAGTATGATTTTGATTATTTGGGGTCATTCATGATACCATAGAAACTTCAGTATTGGTTTATTTATTTCTGTGAAAAAGTCTTTTTAATTTTAGGAATGCTGGGCTTGCCATAGCGGTGCACACCTATAATCCCAGCACTTGAGAGGCTGAGACAGGAGGATCTTAGTGAGTTCAAAGCCATTCTGGGCTATAAAGTGAGTTCAAAGCCAGCCTGCACTGCATAGTGAAACTCTGTCTCAAAAAGAAAGAAAAAATTAGGAATCCACAAATAAAAGCCAAGCTCATGAAGTTTCAGGTAAGAAATGAAGAATCTATCGGAAATTGGATAAGGAGCCAAGCATGCTTTATTTTGACTGGGAATTTCTCTGCCTTGTGCCCATGTCCTGAGAATTTGCAAGAGATTGAAATTAAGACTGATGCACTAATTAACATGGCGGGGAAATTTTCAAGGCATCTCGGTGTTCAAGCTATGGTATGGGTACTGCTTGCTGCATTTATCCAGACCTACAATGAGAATCATGAGCAAAAATCAGACCCAAAGGATGTGAATGTGAAACTTGTCCAAAAAAGAAGCACCTATAAAGTTCAAGCAAAAGCAACTGTGGTTGCTGGAAAAGTTATCACTAAAAGGAAGCCATGTACTTTGCATCAAGACAGTAGGAAAGATAGCTTGAAGACGTCTCAGCAATTGGTCAGATACCACCCATCATGAATTCAAAGGTACAAAAGTGTCAACTTTTTCCTTGAAAAAAGAACCCAGGCTGCATTGTTCATTCATAGCTGCAAAAGGAAATGTCAGAGGCTGCCGAGGCCAAGGGGATCCAGCTACTGCTCAGGCTGGTGGCCAGCCTTGGTAACACCCATGTGGTTCTGGTTTTTTAGACACACCCAATGTAAGACTTATGGGGTTAAAAGGATTTCCATTCATATTTCAGAGAAAGGCCTCCAAGTTCAAACAAAACTTGTGACGGGTTCATAGTCACTGCCAGGATACCATGAAAAGGCATTGCACAAAGCTGTGAGAGTAAAATCAAAGGCATGGTGCAGATCCGGGAAGTTGCAAATATACAGAATGTAGGTCATTTAGTAGGGAAAGCCACAGGCAGTGAACAAAGCCTGCCCAAGAGGAGAGCTCATGTAGAGTGTGCAATTGGCAGTGCCTTGAGGTTAGACCTGCATACACTCTGAAACTCAGGCCTCACCACAACCTTTCCAGGTCCTGGACATGAAACTACAAGATTTAATGTTTGCAGTGCTCGGGTTTGGTCTTGCTTTGGTCTGATTTCTTTCTTTTCTCCTATTCCTCCCCTTTGAGATAATAATGGTCACCTTGTGCTGCTGTATATTGCCTTAGTTCTCAGGGACAGCTTTAAATTTGAACTTTTTATCAGTGCTGGAACTGTTAAGACTTTGCTGATTCTCAGAGATAGACTAAATGGATTTTGCACAATGAGAGGGCCGTAAGTCTTTTAGAGCCCAGAGATGGAATGTTATGTTTTATATCAAATATGGTCCCTTAAAAACTCATGTTCAGAAGTGGGGCTTGGTCAGACGGAGCAGGTCACTGGGGACATGACTCGAAAAGGTATATTCTTTGCCCAGCTCCTCCCTTCTGGCTCTGCTTCCTGGCCACCATGCAATGAATAGCTTTCACCATGCCAGTCTCCCATGCCATTTCTGCTCTGGAGTCAGTTTACCAAGGGCTGAACCCACTGAAACTGTGAGCCAAAATAAATTTTTCTTTCTTTAAATTATAATTGTTGGTATTTTGACCCTATAATGGGAAAGTGACTAAGACATTCTGGGAAATGACTTTATGGATATGGGCCACAAATGTACAACCAACAATGCAAAAATAAGCAACAGGATTACATTAAACTAAAAAACTTGCCGGGCGTGGTGGCGCACGCCTTTAATCCCAGCACTCGAGAGGCTGAGGTAGGCGAAGCGTTGTGGGTTCGAGGCCGGCTTGGGCTACAACGCGAGCGCAAGGCCGGCCTGAGCTACATAGTGCGACCCTGCCTCAAAAAACCAGGGCCGGGAG
>RJWM01016323.1:0-45792 GCA_004363535.1 Dasyprocta punctata | reverse complement strand
CCAGATGGATGTGCTGCCGTTGCTTCTGGAGTTTGGGGAACAAAACCCCAGGACTGGCTTTGGCTTCCCACCCTGTGGTACAGTTTAGTCCATCTTGCTCCTTGACTTGGAATCAACTGGAGCCATAGCAGGTTCCAGTTGCACATGGACCAACAGGGGCTGTCCTTGTGGGGCCCAGGTCTAAAAAGGCTACAGGTCACGCAAGGGGCTTCCTGTGTGACATGGCTGACAGAAGTATCTGGACTCAAAGCCACATGGGCACTGGTGGGTGCTAGTTTCTTTCCCCTTGGCTTGCTGGGACTTGGGGCTGTCCTTGGGGATGTGGTTTCTCTGAGGACCTCTCTGTGTGTGGGTTTGCTCCAGGGACCCAAAACAACAGCTTGGATCCTCAACTCCCCTGACCTAGCATTCGTGGCCTCATGGCACCTCGTCCCTCTGCTCATCTTCTCTCAACTCCTGGCATGCCTATGCGTATGCAGCACCTTTGTTCTGTCATGCAGGTTTCTCCATTACCTGGTGAATTATTGGAAGTAATAAAGACATTTCTTCCGAGGTGCCCCTGACCACCCCAGTGCCCAAGGCCCTATTAGGCCCATCTTCTGGCTCCTCTGAGCCTGTCTGCTGAGCTAAGTGGTCTGTTTCATATCATACTCCAACTGCTTTTAGATGTTAAAAATTAAGTTAATAAATGAGATTAATTGATACCTTTCTTTTGTGGAAAACTTCATGTTTTTTAAAACATGCAACAACTGACCTTTGCTTACATTTTTAACATCTACCTGGAAACATTTTTATAATTAGTCACCTGCTCTTACCCTTAACACCTTCAGAAATGTCTATTTCACTCTCTAGAGGAGAGCTCTGTTTTGACAGGAAAGAAGGGCCCGTGTATGAAAGAGCCCCTCTGCTCTGGGCCTGGAGGCCGGGACTTGTGGTCCCACCTGCCTGGTACCAGCTCAGTTTATGAGCAAGTGAGTTCTTAGGGGAAAATCGATCACATCATGTGCGTTTGTCTTTTAAACCCAGTGCTCTTAAGTGGCAACCAGTGCCACCAGGAACAAAAGGAGGAAGAAATTAGGTAAAAGAGTCAATATTGGTGCTGAGTTTTTAGAGACCTAACAGTCTTTGACTATGCCTGGCTCCAGGGAATCAGAGAATTGTGACTGTTACCGCAGAACTCCTGGAGCAGACCTTTGGAAAGACACTCGGCATTTTCAGTTTGCTTTTTCACCAAGGAGCCTGGGAAGAGGGGGAAGGTATGGCATCACTGCACAGCATGGCTCCCTCTTTCTGCCTGACTTGCTGCTCTGTCTGCATTCTGACGTCGAAAGCCAGGCCTGTGGTGTTAGTGTCCAGCTGCGTCCTGTTTCCAATGTCCTGTGCCACAGGTGTCTGTCTGCCCTCCCCTGGGAAGTTAAAGCAGACCATGAAAGAGGGACATTTGGTTCACAGCTGCACCATAGCTTTCATCAGGGAGACTGTATGGGAAAGTGGGGCTCAGGGACAGTGTCCGGGGTTGGGACCCCGGTGTCCTTCCTGGGGTCAAGGTAAAAATTGTCTCCTTGGAAAAATGCTTTGAAAACAGTCATACATGCTGTGCTCCATTAGCTAAGAGTTCTTGAGAAGGTGGCTCCTAGCACTGGACCTGTATACTTTTTTTTGCCTCTACCCCTCTCTTTACTGCTGTAGCACCTTGCTTATACGTGCAGTTCTTTTCACCTGCTCTTTTCAGTCTGCTAGTCTCCTTGTTCCCCCTTCCCTCTCTCCCTCCCTCCTTCCATCTCTCTCTCTCTCTCTCTCTCTTTCTCTCTTTGTACCCAGCTCCCCAGGTTTTGTAGTTTTGCTTCTCTGCTAAACAGCAGACTTAGAGTAAAAAGAAATCAGTTTACTTGAAGGAGGGATCTGAATTATTTTCTATGTCTCTGAAACCTTTCCTTGCTCTTTTACTTGCAGAATCAAAGTATTCACAGCCGGTGGAGGACGGTCTTCTCAGGCTGTGGGAGAGAGGGAGGTGATATGTCAGAAGGAAGCGTGATCTGCTCCTTTCTCCGCCACAGCAGATGTCTTTGAATACCCACTTCTGCCAGTGTGCTGGTCTAGGGGAGGTGAAGACAGCCCACAGGCCTGTCCCTGGTGGGAGCACTACCACCCAGAGTGCACACCAGACCTGGGGAGTCTGGTGGCCCCATGGGAGTCATAGAGCTGAGGTGTTATGTATGGCACTGAGCTTTCCATGAAAAGTTTGCAGAGTTTTCCTCAGACTTTTGAAGAAGTTCAAGATCTAAGATTTGAAATCTTTGACCATGACCTGTAGTAAAACGTACAAATGCTCCTTGATTCATGATGGGGCTGTAACCCCAATAAATCTCTTGTTAGGCTGAAAACATTGCAAGTCACAAATACACTGAATCCCCTTAACCCACTGAACTTCACATCTTAGCCTAGCCTGCCTTAAATGTGTTTAGAACACCTACAGTTGGGCAAAATCATCTCTCACAAAGCCTATTTTATAATAAAGTATTGATATCTCATGTGAATAGAGTGCTGAAAATGAAAAGCGAAATGGTTTATGGATATGCTTTCACACCACTAGAAAGTGAAAAATTTTGTGTTGAACTCTCATGATTTGGGGGCTGTTGACATATATATTCTCTTTGTGCATGTGGATGTGTGTGTGTGTGTGTGTGTGAGAGAGAGAGAGAGAGATAGATAGAGAGAGAGAGAGAGAGAGAGAGAGAGAGAGAGAGGGAGAGAGAGAGGGAGAGAGAAATGGGTGAAAGATTGATATTTCAGAATATCAACATATCTAAAACAAAATTTCTCCAAACAATACTGCTTACCCTTGGTGCATGCAGCTCATTGTGATATTTTCTATTTTATTCTACTTTGATTCTGTTATAAACTATGCTACCCCATTAAAGAATACTAATTGCAATCTCCCCAAATTGATTTCATGATCTAGCAATGAGTCATAACGTGTGCTTTAGAAAACACTGATCTAAAGGAATATGTTAAGAATTGCCAGCGATCTAGGAATTCTCATCCATCACTAGTGGGAGCACAAATTAGCACAATTCTTAATGAAGGCCTTTTGGCAGAATCTACCAAATTCACAAAAACATATGCCCATTGACCCTGATGTTCTATTTCTAGGAATTTATTTTACAGATATTCTTATATTTATGCAAAATGATGTTCAAGGCAAATCTTTGCAGTACTATTTATAATGGCAAAATATTGGAAACCACCCAAATGTCTATCATTATAGAACTGGTTAAACAACTAATGGAACATCTACAATGGAAGAATACTCTGTAGCTGCTTGGAAAAAAGAAAGAAAGGAAGGAAGCTCTCAATGACCTGACTTGGAAAGATTGCCAAGATATATTAAGTCAAACAAGCAAGATGCAAAGCAGAACATTAAATATGTTAGTTACCATTTGGAGGAAAAAAGGCATAATTGGTTTGTGAATTCATATTTGCTTGTTTTAAATTCAACCACATGAAGTTGTTCTTCGTAAAGGTCAAAGTGGTTGGCCACCGGCAGTTTTGCGTGGTAAACTGTAATATATGCATAAAGAAAGGAGAGGTTTGAAACCAAGTTACCTTGAAAAGGATGGGAGGAGACTTCTCACTGGAATCTGTTAACAATAAAGAACCTCTGAGCAGGTGGCCTGTGAGAAAGAAAGGGGATCACTCTGAGCTAAGGCAGAGCCACTGACAACCCTTAAGCATGAAGGGTGACAGAAACCACCTGCTCCTGTCATCATGGCCAAATCACAGGAAAGATCAGTCCTAGGCAGGGAACAGCAGGCCAGGCAGGGTGGGTCAACAGCTAGAGTCAGCCTTAATCTGCCCCCCTGTATCCTCTCCTCTTTCTAGATGTGTATGAATGCTATGGTGAGAATGATCAGAAGTTCAACTTTTTCAAAATTTTACATTTTGAATGCAATTGCCTGTGGCAAAGAAAGAAACACTCAAGGAGTGTCGATGGCTGTAGGCGGTACCAGGTGGGGCTCCTTAGTCTCAGGGCTGGCCTGAAGTGGGCCAAGGACTCAGGCAAGCTGACCCCAGGTAGCACCCATTCTCTCCTGTCCAGCACCTGCTGCCTTCTGTCCATGCCTGACAGTCAAGCTATGTGAGGTTCCTTCAGGTCCTAGGTCCTCCGGGAACCTGTATCTTGGGTTGTGCATACTGGGGTAGGGGTCAGGGGTTATTTGGGGATACATGTGGAGCCTGGTCTATCTATTTTCCGTTCTTGCTTTTACAGGTTTCCAGTGCCAGTGAGGGTATTCAGGCCCTCACAAGCAGCATTTCCATGGCTTAGCACTGGAAACTTGTTTTCAGCTGCATGTGGAGGGCTGACCCATCCCTCCAGAGCAGAAGCTAACAAATGGATTCAGCCCCATCCATTCCTACCCTGAGAACAGAACTACCAAGAACAGCAGATACCCAGGTCCTCCCTTCCCCAGGCAACTCCACGGGGCAGGGCAGCATCAGAGACCCATGGCAAGCAGAATGCAAGCTTCAGGTTAGCCTGTGGTTGATACCCAGTGCATCACTGGATATCCATACTGATTCCCTTGCACAAGAAATGGAGATGAATGTGAGGACATGTGGGAGTGGGTTAGCGGTCTCTTTGCTGCTGAGAAGCTCCCTTGTACTGTGTTCTCTAGGTATGGGCCAGCACCTCTGTGGGACACAGCACCTTCTTAGCCTTGTACATATTTTAATTTAGTTAGAGTTGATCTAAGTGAATCTTAATTCTCCCTCCCAAGCACCAAGTCCCACATTTCTTTAGGCAGAGGGGATCTTATTCTTTCTCTAGTTTTCTGCTTTATCCAGCACATCACCACTCAGATAACTAAAACCGCATTTGGACCACCATCAGGAAAGGGATCAGTGGGATCTCAGTGGGGCTCTGTGCTGGGTGGATGGAGTGGAGTGAGCAGAATCAAGGTGGGGCCAGTAGGAAACTGCCGCTGGAGCTCCGGGAGCAGCCCCTGGGGCCCAGTTGGGAGGAGACAACAGGTAAAGGAGAGAGTGAGAGGTGCAGGGAAGGAAGAAACCACTGGGTCTCAGAGCTAAGAAGCAAACAGGACTCCAGCTTCACCCGTAAGATGGGAAGAATCAGGGAGAACACGAAGTTCACAATTGCTCATTTAAACTTGACTATTTGGTGGGGATGGAAATTCCAATTCTCTGTCTTTTCCAGCCACCTATTCTCTGCCTCTGGCAGTTAAACTCAAACTTGAGGTCAACTTCAGGATTTTGGCCTGAACATCATAGAAATGAATGGTGGTGCTGTACATGCTCATATGAAGGAAAGAACACATGGGGCCATGTTAGGGGAAGGACAGACAAGGTGGGCACCTGAAGGGCAGGTCATGGGGACCGCTCATCTGGACGGTGAATCACTGTATCCCTTGTCACTGGATCCTGTGTTCAGTTAGGAAAAGGGAGAAGAGCCTGCAGGCTGGTCCCCCAGGGCTTCAGAGGGAAATGCTGTGGGCGTTGGATGCGGGACCTGCCTCCTTGAAGGCTCTGGCTCCTCCACAATGTCTTCTGTCTGTCGTGGAAATAGAACTGAGGGACCTAGCATAGAATTGGAGGCAGGAGAGGGTGCACTCTGAGGACAGTAAGTAAAGACCTCATCTCTGAGGTTCAGGGAGAGTTGAAGGAGAGATTCCATTGCAGTCGGGGAAGGCTAGGGTTAGATGAGTCATTAATGGATGAGTTAAGGCTTAATGAAAAGATACTAATTTGTACCTAAGTGCTTATCTTTCTTTGCCTTTTGTTCTTAAATTATGTATCAGATTTTTAAATATGGGCATGATTAATGCTACTTAAAATCTCTGGCTTGGCTACTTTAACAGAGTTATATTTTAACTTAAAGTGTGTAACTAAAAGGAGATTTTTTTTTACCACTTTTAATTAGTTAATCATGGATACCAGAAGCTCAGCTGTTTGGACCCTAAAGCCATAGACAGAGGCATCATTGCCCAATGGGTGGTAATTTGCCCTCTTTCCTGACTGAGAAGTTTGGGGGAAACAGATTGCCTCCTTAGGCCTGCAACTTTACTGGGTGGGCAAGGAGAGTTTCAAGGAAGACAGAAGAGAAAGGACTGTAAAAGGTGAGACGGGGGCAAGGAAGACAGAAGAGAAAGGACTGTAAAAGGTGAGACGGGGGCAAGGACATACTGTGTGGCTGTTGGAGGTGGTGTCAGATTACTCTGTAGACACCTCAGAGAGTCAGTAAGGAAACTGGTCTTGGAAGAGAGCTCCTGGAGGGCTGGGGAAGTGGAACGCTGGGTGCAGGCCTGATTTGCTCTGTTCAGTGCAGACTTTACTGAGAACCCAATATGTGTCAGGTTCTGGGGATACAGATGGGAATAAGACACATTCTTGGCTTCAAACTGTTTGCTAAATAGTAAAAAATAGACTGGTAAATACTTGGATGTGATGTACTTGTGGTTTATGCAATCATAGATGTTTTTACGAGGCACAGAGGGGACCTCCTGATGGGAAGATAGTGAATTTGTGATGTGACTCTTGCTGTGTTGGTGTGCCTATAGCTGTCTCATGCCATGAGCAGCTACTCGGGGCATTTGGGACTTCAGGTCTGCAGGTTTTGGGGTGCTCTTACCCGACAGATGACAAGTTGTTTCAGATCTTCCCTCTGCCTCTTGAAATTGGGATTGGCCTTGAGCAAGCTGCCTCAGTTTCCTCATGGTGGTACCTGCTTCAGTGGCCCTAAAAGCATTAAATGTTACAAAGTGTTAGCTTTGGTGGTGATGATGATGGTGATGAAATGATGGAGGAGGAGGCAGGGGAAGGTGGAGAAAATTACCATCTAGAAAACTGGTCCAAAAGGAAACTCATAGAGGAGAAAAAGCCAGGGAGGTGATAGAACACCCATCCCAGGTGATTTAGTGACAGTGCACCTGGAGAGTCTAACAGTGCCACGCATCTGGGCTCCCTGTCTGAGTTGATACCATTTGCAGCTTTCTGTACAATGTCACCAAATGCTTGCCTGCAGCTTCTGGGCCTGCAGCTTCCCAGGGTAACTCAGTGGAGAATGACAGTAAGTCTTCGCTGCTGTACTCTCGGGAAGAGCCCTTGGAAGACAGTGCTTATGTCCAATCTGGAACCAGCTGTGGAGCCCAGAGGATGCGACACCCTCATTGACTGTATGTGTGGAGCCATTTTACCATTGTCACCTAAAACACACCCTTTGTATAGTTTCCACCACTAGCTTCTTCCAGGAGAGCAAGAACTCTCAGGCTGAAGCAGTTTCAATGCAAAATTTGCTAGATTTTTAATGACATTTTGTTTCTGCTCTTTTAACTTTATTGTCGCTTATCCAAACAGCAATTTTTAGCAACTTGCATATTTTGTGTCTTTCCAGAACATCCGACTGAGTTTTACAGATGTAATGGCTCTTTCTTTTCACATTCATACTCCACTGGTTTATTAATATTTAATTAAGCATTTATAATAACAAATATGCATTTGAAATAACAAATACAAAAGGAAAGGGTGGCAACAGGCATGGGCACAAATACAGCATGCTCTGGGTAAGCATTCTACTTAACTCAGGGGGCACAAGTGCAAGGGTACCCTGCAGTCATTGCGGGGCTGTGGGCGTCAAATAGGATTCATACATTTTACAGACTGCATAAAAAGAACAGGCAAAGCAGGCTAGTAAGGTGAGTTCATTTAAGGGAATTTCCACTGCTTGGATTGGCTCTCTGATGGCTGGCACAGATGGGCCAGTTGCAGTATATGCTGGGAGAGTGAGCTGGCCCCTTATGAGAGAGGCAAGGGCACAGGTGAGTTCTAGTTCTCTGAAGAGAACTAATGGTCTGCAGAGAGGCATAATGACTTTAGTCCAAATCCAGGTCAGGTGGCCAGAGTCGATGGTTATCTGATCTGAGTGGGGAAGACACAGAGCAGAGTTTGTGGGGTTAGGGTGGGGCCCTTAGGAGTCACCCAGGTGCTCACTCTTAGTGATTTACTGAGGACCCAGGCAAGAGGAGAGGACATCATCCCCTGACTGTGGGTGACTGAGCAGAATGAACCCTAGCTCACCAATGGGGGTTCCTGTGGGACCAACTGAGTGGTATTCAACAGACTGTCACCCAGGAAGCCCAGGAGGATAACTGACCTTTTTTGCCCAGGCACTCAAGAAGCTATAAGAAATTCTGGGTCCTGTTGCACCTTGGACAGAGAATAGCATCTTCTAATGGTCTGGACAGTAGTAGCTATTAGCTACTACTAATGATGTGCTAGGGCAATGCAGCCTCACAAAACCCCACTCAGGCTGAGTAGGACTCAGAAATCCCATCAATAAAATTGGGACAAAAATATACACCACATATACAGTTGTGAGAAGTAAACAAGATACGAATCACTAGGTTCCCAGTGCAGGGTCTGCACTTAGCTTTAGCTCCCTGTTATCCATGTCTCCCCATTTTCCTGCTGTGTGTAGAAACAGGCTTATGGGAGTTAACACCCCTTGTTTATATGACACAGGAGTGGCAGAGCAGAGTCCCAAATCTTCTGCTTTTCTTTCCAGTTCCAGCTTGGTGCATTTCATTGGCTAGCTGCTGGTTTCTCTGATAGCTTGGGTCCCCCTGGGATGGGCAAACTATGACTCCTTCACTGTGGGTTACTGCATGGAGAGAAAGGCCTCAGCTTAATAATGTAGCAGAGATTAGAAAAGCATAGGCCAGAGGGAGGCCATAGAAATACCTAGTTACTGAAACAATATCAGATAATGACCTTTTAAACCAGCTGCAGCTTGGGAAACCTGAATGGAGCCCGGTAATGACTGCAGCTCGGGGGCCTAACGAGGAGGCCATCACTTATTTATAACATGGCTGCTTTCCTGCTTTTATTGCACACCTGCCCTTGTGTCTAGGCAGGTGGGTACCTTTCATAATCTGAGAAATAAATGAGTCAGTTTGCCGATGTCTAGGCTGGGGTAGCAGCTGGCATGAGGGATTGGGGAGTTTGGCAAATGTGATCCCCAAATTCTGACACTGCAGTGAAGAAGAGAGGGTCCCCAATGCCTGGAGCACCCAGAGTCCTGTGTTCAAAGTAGATCCAGCTTCCAGGGACACATCAAGCAGATGTGGGGTTTCTGGTTTTCCACCTTGCCATTATTCATGATTTATTATTTACAATCATTATTATGGCTTTTATTTATTGAAGTCAGTGCACTTCATAGTCCATGGCTCCCTCAGGTGATCTCAACCGATCCTAGGACTTTACATACTATCTAGACACTGTTGAGTCTCCAACTTATCTCCAGACCAGTCTCTCCACTCACTGGAAATATGTAATTCCCCCTCATCCCTGAAATTCCCTGTCTTATTAGCCATCGTCCTCAGCCCTAGCATGTCCAAAATGGAACTGTTCCTCCCTTAGTCTTCTACTACTGCAACAGGCGTTATGATCTACCAGTTAATCTTGCTCCCAAACAGGGAATCTTTATTCCCTCTCTTCCTTGAAAGCCCTCATCTGCAGTGCCTGTGGACACTGTTGGCTCCAGGTGTCACCTGTACCTGTCCACTTCTCTCCACATCCACAGCCTGGTCCCTGCCCCCATCATCTTTTGCCAAAAGGGAAATTTAACAGGCATCTCTGCTCCCATGCTTCTTCTCACCCATCAGCGCCAAGTCTAAATCAACTCCTTCTTCAATTCATGATCTCCCAGTGTCTCCTGGTACACAAAGAATAAATGCTAAACTTGTTCCCCAAACCCTTAGGCCTCCATGGGCTGTGACCCTTACCCGCCTGTGTGACCTCATCTACTCCTGTCCTCAGCTTTCAGTGCTCTCCAAGCAGCACTGACTTCTTTCTGGCCTTTGACAAGATGTACTTGTCCCCTTTCCAAGGCCTTGACAGTTGCTGTTCCTCTTCCTGGAATGGCTTCCTCCATGGAGGCAAGGTGGTGGACACAAGTGATTCCTTCTACCAGTCAGATGCCACAAAGATCAGCTTCACAGAGAGGCCTCCCCATCCTCTCTTAGGTGGGACCCCTTTTGCATCTTGCTCTAGTGTCTTTCTTTTGCATGTGGAGAACACTTATCATTATCTGCAATTACCTTGCTTATTTATTTAGTAATTCATAGTCCGCGTGCACTGAAGTGTGGGTTCTACTGGATTTGGCTCTGAACAGGGTTAAGTACCAGGCCTGAGACACTGTAAGCTCCTAATAAGCATTTATTGAATGAACTGCCCAAGCTACTAATGCAACCAAGGGCAATATCTTGGAACAGAAAAGTCCAAAGGCACTAGAAGGGAACTGCATAAATAGCTATTTGTTAGCAAGTGTTGGATGCTGTGTTTTCACATGGTGACACTAGAGTGGCCGGCTTGCCTGTTCTTGTACTCTTGTTATCCACATCTGTTCTTGGAAGGGGGACCCTGTATTGTAAAATCTTAGGCTTCCTGGTCCTATCCCATTTCTCTGCTTTGTTTCTGTTACATTCTGTTTGTCATGAGCCTCACCTGATGCATGAGAAAGAAGGATGACCTCTCACAGCAAAGCAACAAAGGTTGGTGGGATTCAGAGTCACAGCTTTGCCTCTCTAGGACAGGGCTGATGCCCCAACCTATCAGAAGTCTCTGGGACACCTCATAGAGTAACCTTGATGTGGTGCATTAAGGTGGGCTCTCATGGGCATCTCTGCAAAGAATTCTCATTTGAGGGGCAGGCCTTTTGCTAACAGGCTTTTAGTTCATTTCCATTGCCTCTTCTGTGTCTTATAATTTGGATCTAGTACAGTTAATCAGAGTGTAAAAAAGTCTGCGAACATTAAACAGAATTTGTCATTTTCATGCAAAGCTGAAAGACATGGCTATTTCACATGTAGCGATTAGACATTTTTATGGCCAACCTATCACATTACACACCACAGATTTCCAATAAATAAAGCAAAGCTAGAATGGGAGCTGCCAGTTGTATGACAATCCAGCTAACAATATCATGGACAGAACCATGCTTTCTTGACATCTAATTTACTCAATTAGATGAGTGATCATGTCACTTGCTGCTTAAGCTCCTTCAATGACTTCCCACAAATTATAATAGTGAATACGTTAGTACTCTGCACTGCGCCCCCACCCACCATCATGTATGTTTCACAAAGCATTGCAAGAGGACATTCCTATGTGCCTCCTGCACCAGACTGGATTTACCATGAGGCAGAGTGTCTATCCCCTGTCTAGCCTGGCATCCCAGAAGAACCCAGCAGAGGTTTGATGAGTGACTGAGTAATCAATTCAAGATATTATGGTCAGGGGCAGGGTTGGACTGGGGACATGTTATGTATCTAACATGACTCATACTTTAACCACAGGCCACAAAGGGACATTTCTGGGTAACCCTTGAAATTTTCTATCTTAGCCACAGAGCCTTCTGAGGACAATTTAGGATTTGTAATTTAGTCTGACCGTTCACCCCATCCTTTCCCCAAGTTGGAGAAGCATCTTTCTGCTAGAGTGTATTGGACACATTTGAACCACCCAGGTGATCTGAGGGTTCATATTAAATTCATCTGGATTCCAAGATCCCACAGTAGTCCTGGCTTTTTTGTCTAGTCTGCATCTCAGCCGTCACAGTGTATACATTTACTAACAAATGTGGCCGTGGTGACCTGATAAATGCTGTGGTCCATTCATAAGGTCCTGCTCTGGGCTGCCTGTCGTGGACCATGGAGATGGTCTTTCCCTTAGTTTGATTTATCCCCAGAGCCCACTTGCTGCCCTTCTGAAAAGGCTGGACTTGAACAGTGGAGCTGCTGATCGAATGACTCTTGTCGTGTGTTCTGGGCCAGCAGATAGGTATCATGTAACAACTCTGAGGATGGGGTCAGTGTGGCATAAGGGCAGTGGAGTGGTCTCAGAAATCAGCACAAACAAGGATGTGGTATCCACTTTGGGCAGAGCAATTTCTTTAAGGAGAGTGTAGGGTAGTAGTTTGCCAGTCCACTCAGTGAGGGGAGACTAAGAGAGGAGAATGGAGAATCCTCCCCACACCAGAACTTTGACAAGAGCAAAAACGCAGCCATGTTCTTGGGCGGGTGCTGTGGTGGAATCTGAAACATCAGCAAGGTTGGGAAGGCTGTGCCCACGAGGGAATCTGGGTAGGTCTGTGGTTTCTGGATAATTGTAGGCACAAAGTGGCCAGATCTTTGGATATTCTTTAATGTAATCTGGAAGTTTGGGTTTTTATGCAAATCTTCACTTTTCCTAATGCTAGCAACAGCCTTTAAAACATCATGATGTGTCCAACTGCAAGACTGTGGGTGGCTTTGGAGTCATGGGTCACTTGGCTCCTGGAAGCAGCAGACCGGCCTGGCTGGCCTAACAAGAGTCTTGTGCTGACTGCTGCATGGATGTCTGGTGATTCTCTACTCTGCAGCAGAGGGCAGAAGGCAGGAAAACCACTCTGTGTTCTGCTTTCTTCTTGCCTGGGAGTTTTCACTGAGCTTTCTTCGGTACCTCTTTCCAAATCAGTGTCCATGGTCCTGATGAAGGGAGAGGCTTTACTGTTTTCCCTTCCTCTCAGTTGTCTGAATCAGGTAGCCAGTGGGCAAGGCAAAGTTTTGTGTCACTTCAGGGGTGCTGCCCAGAACTGGGCTCCTGGCATCCTTAGGAACTGATTTCCCGAGGTGTCAGCCTCTCGTGGGACTTGCTGGCACCCAGACAGAACCTCCAGGGAGTGGAGGCCCCTGCTCGGCTTTGCAAGGCAAGAAAGCTGAGCAACTCAGACTCCTGGACGTGCGCCTCTGCTGGCTCCTGGGAAGAGGTAGAGTGTTGTTCTGATCTCTTTCTGTTTGTATCATCCAGGAGCAGCTGACCTGCCAGCCTGGTGTCTCACCAGGCTTTGTGTTGGCGGGCAGAGGGGAGCAGAAGGTCACTGGGAGGGAGAGTTGGGGCAGATGGAGGCACTGTTGGTGATGGAGACAGGCGCCTGTGTGCAGTAGGAAGAGGATTCTGCCAGGGTCCCCTGCAGAAGGCAGGAGCACTTCAGGGAGAGAGGGGGAGTGGATGGGTTTTGGGGCTCCTGGGGAGACATGAACAGTGTGGCACTACAACTCCGTTCTGCCCTGTGCCTCTGAATTACGGCACCAACATCACAAGCAAGTTACTTAGTGCCTCTGAGCTTTAGCTTCCACATCTTTGAAATGTGGATAATAACTGGCTCTCGAGGTAGTGATGAGCTACTGTTGGTAAGCGGGCTTGAAACACCATAGATCGCTGTATCTAAGTGAGATGATTATTATGTTTACCTATTCTTATTCTACTTCTCAAGCACTTATTTTTCTTCCAGGTCTTCAACGTAAATTTTTTAAAGATAGACCAAATGGAACAGGTCAGGAAAGTGGCTGCTGGGCCTCTTTTGAGCCCTTGTCTTCTCTGGCTGGGTGGGGGACTATTCCTCTGCCCTCTCAGTTGCCTCCCAGGGGCTGGCTTCACCCCATGCCTCCAGCCGTCCTCCTTACAGCCTCCAGAGGGCGTGTTCTGAACTGCACACCTTTGCCACCGTCTTGATTCCTAATTCAGCTTTCATGTAGGTCTGGGCTAGATAGATATCTGAGATGATGGCACAGTATGGTCCTTGAGTGTGTGGGCTAGGGCTCCTCGGCCCCTGCAGGGTAAGGGTTGTCAGGGTCTCCTGGAGGTCCCCTGCCTGGTCTTGCTCTGCCGCCCCTTCCTCACACACACCCAGCACTGATTAGCTAGTGCCGTGCTCACACCACACCCCTCTTGACCTGCACTGCTCCAGCTGTTTTCTTTTCTTCTTTTCTTCCCCCAACAGCCTTCGTCTACCAGTTTCTGGCCCAACTTTTATGACTCAACCTTTGTGGGATTGCAAGTGATGGAAAGCTGATTCAGAACAGCATATGTGAAAAGGGAATTTATTGATTCATAAAATGGAAAAGCGATTGCTTTCTGACACTGCTGGATCTAGGTGTTCTGGCAATGCTGGGACTTGGTCTCTTCCTTCTGTTGGTTCCACTGTCTGCTCTGTAAGCTTCATTCCTAGGCAGGCTCCCAAGGTGGTGACAAAGATAGCTACACAGGTATTCAGTTTCAAAGGCAGACAGCACATAGTAGGCCAGCAAAAGACTATGAGTAGAGGGCCCTGTTTGGGTGATGTGGGCAATTGCTGTGACTGGAGGTTGTACAGTAGGATGGGAGCAAGTATTGGGAGCATGTTGGGCAGGATATAAGTCTGAATGGGTCATGTGAACTGAAAGTGGGGGGAATATTTTGTCACAATCAAAAAGCTCTTACTGAAGAGAAGTACTGTAAATGCTGGGCTGGCAAGCACTGCAGGTTCTAGTACACCTTCCTGCCTGTTTCCACCACACCAGGAGTTGCACGTTTTCCACATACCTTGTTTTCCTTATCACAGTGGAATGAAGTTTTGCTCATGTGCCTGTGTCCTATTCAGCTACAAATCCTCACCTCCTGACCCTGAGCTTGCACCCTATGGAGCTCTGCACCTGCCAGCTTCGTAAATGCATGCCCCACCTTGGGCTTCTGGGCAAATGAGCGTGCTGAGAAGAGCCTGGAGCTACCTAGTAGGCCTAGGGGTTATAATACTGGCAATAGGCATGGTTCCTTGCTGGGCACATCAGCCCAGACCCTGTGAGTCCTGGAATCTGGTAAGACATAGTGTGAGGCTTTTCTTTTGTGGACTGAAAATGTCATGTCATGGACAGGTCATGTCATGGACATCTGAACACCTTAGTCTCAGAAGAGAACGCAGCCCAGGAAAGAACAGCATGAGTGGTTCAACATTGTAGGGGCTGTCCCTTCCCTGTGGGGTGAAATCAAGCCATTAGCCAGCTCCATGGTCCCCAAGGCCTGCTCAGGCCTGATGCTGTGTTCCTTCTTTTTAAACACCTGTCCCTGTCCTTCTCTGACCCTCAGGCCTCTACTTTCAACTTGGCCTTACCTTGGCAATTTACTGAGTACGTCCATCACACCAACCTCCCCAAAGGCGCTGACTCCAGAAATAGTCACCAATCAGTCAGGAGAGAGACCACAAGAAAACTGTTACTGATAACAAAGAACCTAAGTTTGTGAATAATTCACAGCTTTTACAAATGATGGACTTCAAGGTTGTTCCCTGTCACCGTTTTACCATCACTCACTCGCATGTGCTTTTCTCGTGGGAGAGAAGAGGGCGGCTCCATTGTAGTGAACTGAAGACTGTGTGTTACCTGCAGTCTCTCATCGCAGTGTACAGTCCCCTTCTCTGGGGACACTGGGAGGGCTGTGCTAGACCTGTCAGTGTCACCCCCAAGGCAGAGTCAAGCAAGTCCCACTGCTCTAGACCCGTGACGGCAGGAGGCCTGTGCCACTGAGCCTCAGTGCCCAGGGCTACCTGGCAGGTTTCCAGCTGACCTTGAGTGAATCCCGCACAATCCCAGGAGAGGGCCCAAGGAAGGGTGGCCGCTCTCATTCTGCCTGCCAGCCTGGGCTCCCGCTGTATGGAGGTGACCTTCCGTCAGCCCTCAGCAGGGCCGGCATGCCTGTTCTTCCCAGACAAGCTGAGGACAGCTTTGGGTGCAGGAGAACCTTCTGGACCCTGTCTCCATTGAGTTCTCCCAAGGCATATTTATACATCCTGAATTAAGAACAGGTTTCAGTCTTCTTCAAGCAGTGTTTTAAGAAAATGGCTCAGGTGAAAGCTATTGTGAATAATTCATTTGGCTGCTCTTGAACTTAAATTTGCACTACCTTTAATGGAGAATTAGGCAGCTGTGGGCCAGGGGTAGATGGCAACTCCTACTGAAGTTACAAAGAACACACAGAGGCTGTAAAAGAGTCCTGTGCCAGCTGTGCTGACAGAGAGACCTGGCCGGAGAGGCTGAGGCGGGTCATCCCCTGCTGACGGGAGCTCCGTGCTGAATGTCAGGGCAGGCCGAGGGCTGAGCTCCTGGGGAGGGTCGGGCCTCTGCCGGGACTTTCTCTGGCTTCCGGGTAACTGGTGGATGGAAAGATTTGACCTCTTCATGAAAGCTGGGTTTTCAGGGTTAAGCAGTTTTCTCAGAAATGCAGGAATACAGACACCTGGAACTGAAGGAATCTGCAGTGTCACATACCCTAGTGTTCTTGCACTTCTGGGGTTCACACACTAACCATCTTGATGAATTTTTGCCATGTGGGTTTATTACCCTACCTTTATTGAATTCATTTTTTAAAAAATTAAATGCATTCATTTGTAAAGCATTTCAATCATCATAGTACTGTGTATGGAAAACTGGCTCCAGGGGCTCTGGAGCCTTCAGTGCTGCGGCTCTGAAACTCTGGGTGCTGGAGCACCCACTCCTTAGCGTGCCTCTCTGGGGCTCTAACCCAACCCTGTTGGTTCCTAAGCAACCAAGCCTAACCTCAGAACTCTTCATGGCAGCATCAGCTGATCTCCGCCAGCCCCTAACAGTTGTCACTTATGACTGCCAGTTGTCCCTGCTGGTTGTTGCTAGATGCTACCCGACAGTGCTGATCGCTGCTGGTCTGTGCCACTGCCAGACATTGCTGAGAGTTGACACAGGTCCCTGACCTCCACCGCTGTTTCAAGATGAGGTCTCACCACGTAGTGCTTTCTGGCCTTGAACCCTCTGCATAACCTACGCTGGCCTTGAACTTCCAGAGATCCTCCTGTCTCAGCATCCCAAGTGCTGGGATAACAGGTGTGCACTACCACACCCAGTTAGAGATCCCTGCCTTTTGACGTTGACGTTACTGTCACTGCCAGATGCTGTTGGTTGCCAACAGTCACTACCGGTTGACACCACCTATTAGCTGTTGCTGTCAGACACCGGTGGCCTCTGCTGCCAGTCTCTGGAGCTCTTCAAGACTAATAGCTCCTAGTGTTTATAACTCTTTTGTTTTATCTTAAAGAGACCACTCTGGCCACACTACCTGGGATAAGAATTCTGAGTAGACTTACAGGACATTTTGGACCCATAGTACCCCAGAAATAAATCCAGAGTGATGTTCAAGATCACCAGAAGCAAGGCTTTGTAAGGCTTTATTTAGACAAAGTCAATACTGCAACACAGAGTAGCGAGCACCTCAGAGGGGAGCCTCTGAACCCCCCTGAGAGGCTAAGAGGAGTGCTGTTCATATATTGGCAGCAGGCTTATGATTGGTCCAGATTCACATCTGCTGATTGGTTCCAAATTGGGCCTCCTGGTTAGTTGTAATTCAAGCCTGCTGATTGGTCCAAATTCAGTTCTCTTATTTGATTCAAATTCACTTCCCTCAGGGGAAGGAAAAGGAAATGAGGGAGAGGGATTATGACAGTTGTAGGCTGAACCACACCCCCTTAGACTAGTGGCTGGAAAAGGGAAGAGTCAGGCCATTTCTCATCAATATTAAGCTTTAGTTGAAAGCTGGTTTTTAGTGTCATGTGTTTGGGAGGTTTTAAAGAAACACCGTATCCAAACCGAGACTTTCTACCTTAAAGTAATTAGAAGATTGAAAGGGAGTTGGAAGGAGCATGTGTTTTTCCCTTGTCATTCAGTGTGGCCTGTTGTGGTGTCTGGCCAATCAAGGGTGCCTACCTCTGCTCCCTGTACCCAGGAAGCCCTGCATGAATTCACCCTCCACACTCATTTTACAGAAGAGGAGACTCAGTAAGGCTTACACATAGTCATATATGCAAGGTGCTCAGTGCTAGCCACAGGCAGCACCGTGCAGAGCCCAGGCCTTATGCACTGCAATAGTTGGATGACTGTTAGTAAACTGGGTCAGATGGAGTGCTATTCTAACCATCCTCACCAGAGTCCTAAATAATTGAAATAATCGAAAGAAAGGAAGACCCTCTTAGATAAACCAGTGCCTTAAGGCAGATAGAGATTTTTATTTTAATCCCTGGAATTCTGACTTTTTGAAAAGAGCTTGACTTGGCAAGCCGTGGAAGGAGATGTGTGAGTGACGGCTATAACATCTGACCATGGTTTGGCTCAGTTTCCAACCAAAGACGACTGAGCAAATGAAAATAAGGGTTCACGGAGGGTTAATAAAGCTTTATGGCAAAAACCAAACAAAGAATTCATGGAATGAAATTATAATGGGGAGCTGTCCAACAGTATTCTTTGGGATGCATCCAAGACTGTAATCAGAGGCAAGCTAATTCAGTATTCATTTCAGGAAAAAAGATGGGGGAAAATGGATAATTAGAAAAGAAAATGGAAACACTAGAGGAATAATATAAACATAAATTAAGCCCCCAAATACTGATACAATTAATCACAGCCAGGGGTGAATCAAACCTCATTCTACTAGTAAGGATTGAATATTTCATGAAGTCTATAAAAGAGAGATGAACTTAGAGGCATATAACCAAACATAACTGAAACAAAACAAAACAAAAAGCCAACCAAACAAAGAATCACTTGTCAGAAATTAACTGAAATACAGGAGAGAGAAATAACATCTTCATTAACCTGTAGGGATGAAAAATAGACTCAGAATATAACAAATGCTTATATTCCTCAAAGCCGAATCTTTCTTCTTCTTCTATTGAAACTGCAGCTATAACTTTAAAAAATCTTTTTTTGTTTTTTATCTCTCAGGAGCAGAATGATGAGAGAGAGAAAGAGAGAGAGAGAACAGAGGAAATAATTAAAACTATAGAAAAGTCCCAGTCACAAAGCATCAGAATCCAGATGGCTGTAACACAGATTCACCATGAAGAATCAGCCTAGGAGTGGGGGTGTCTACTCTGAAATGATGGAGATGGGAGATCTAAGGAAAGATATGCTGCAAGGATATTTCTTCCCTCCTGCAATTAGGCATTTTTAGTACTGGGAAGGAATATTCGAGGTTCCTTGCATTGATCATCCCAACATGTTGACAGTCCACTTTTTCAGAGGAGCAGAAACTCCCACTTAGGAAGAAGAGTGGGAGAAAGACTGGAGATCAGAGATCTCAAGGCAGACATGACTCATCATAAGAAAGGAGGCTCCTGGATGCAGCTCATACTGAGTCTGACCTGGACCCAGGCTGTCTAAAAAGGAGATGTCCTGCCATGAAAGACTGGGAGATAGTGGGCTCTTTCTCCCAGTTGGAGGTTGCATAACTCCTGGCAGGAGTGTTGAGGACGATTCAGATACTGGATTTGAATGGTCGTGCTTAATTCTTTTCTTTCATAATTTTGAGATTGCAAGCCTGACCAAGTCAAAACCTTCTCAGGAAAAATAGTTGGTATTTTTAAGATTTCCCGGAAGAGGGTCTGGGTTAAATTTAAAAAACGGGCCCTCATAGTCTGAGCCCTAATTTGGTCATAAGAAAATAAAGTATTTTGTCTCTCACAGAAAGAGTAATTTGGGTGGGGGCTGGAGAAGGGGATCATTTCCTGTTCTGAGATGGAACATTTGTGAACAATGTGTGGCTCTGTGGAGTCTCTGGGGGCATCTCCCTAGCAAGCTGAGAGACTTGGAGAGAAAGATTCATCCTGCCTTAGAAGCGAGAGGTCAAGGAGCATCCCCTTAGGTATTTCCCTGGTGCTGAACACTGTACTCAATGCTTCTCATCTCCTGGAAGCCATGTGAGTCACAGTTTCCCTCAGTTTAAGAGTTGCAGGATGTAACCACCTTAAATTTGAATGACCTGCACCTGGCCATATGTGATAGGTGGAAGGGGAATGGTATTTAAGTGTAGGTCCATCCATTCTAGAGCTGGTACGTACCATTGCTGCTCTCATTCTGGCCTTCACCCTCCTTCAGCCTGGCTGAAGGCTGGAGGTACCAAAGTGTTGGAGGAGTGTTCCAGCCCAACTGATGACTAGTTGTGACCCACACATCAAGCTTTAAAGAAGTTGTGGTGCCACCTGCAGAAAGCAGTGGTGGCTTTGAGAGGCCGAGGGTTTGCGTGATTCCCATTGGGCAGTGAACAGATTGAACAATTCTGAACCCATGAAAGATCACAATTCCATTACCTCACCAGGCTCTGGAGAAGTCTTTTTGTATGCATATGCTTATTACAGATGAAGGAACATAAGCTTTCTTTTAACTCTTTGAAAATATCTGCTTGAAACTAAAACAGCTCCAGTGCTGTTTCTGGTGACTGAGAAGTTCATTTGATCAGAAGGTGGTCTGTTCTTGCTGGAGAGTGTGGTGGATTCTAATTAGTTGGGGTTCAAAGACTGAACGAGCATCAGATGCAGTTCTGTTAGTTAAGCAAAATATCAAAACTCACCATAAACAAACAACAGGATACAATTTAATAATACTATTTCTTTTCCAAAAGATCTTAATGATCCAGACCATACTTCTTTTGGCTAATGTGAAATTTTGCATTTTAAGAGGCCAAGGTATGGGGCACAATGAAAGATGGTAAAGAAGCTTCTAGGTTTACACCACCATGTGCATTGAGCTGTATTTCAGTAGTTCCTGACACGTATAGGTGCATGAAAGGCACCCTCCCCAACAACCAAAATGGAGCACGCTACTTGTGTAGACCTGGTCTTAGCAGCCACAGTTTAACAACCAGCAAGTCTTTGTGGACCTATTATGTAAGTATAGGCATGCTGGAACTGATGTCTGCCCTAGAGAGGAAGCAGGGAATGGATACCATGATTCTCATAGTCTTAGGTCTCATAAACTGCAGGTCTTATAGGGTAACTTCGTTTGGAATCTCCAGGCAATTAGTATGAAAAATTTCAGATTCTGATGTTGTCGAGAGTTACCTCTGCTTTTCTAGAATATAAAGGAAAGCATAAACCTGCTGAGGAGAGACATAGCAAATACATAAAAAATGACACAAGCAGAACATCTAGAGATGGACATCGGAGATGAAAACTATACAGGTTGGGATCCAACAGAGGATGAGGCATTGTAGAGAAAAAGGTGAGCGAACTTGAAGACATAGCCAAAGAACCAATCTGAAATGAAACACAGAAAGCAAAATGATGCAAGAATAATGTACAGAGCACCAGGGAATTGCATACATCTTAATTAATTAATTTTTTTTTTTTTGAGGCAAGGTTTCATTGGATGGTTCAGGCTAGCCTTAAACTCACTTTGTAGCCCAGGCTGGCCTCAAACTTGCTGCAGTTCTCCTGCCTCAGCCTCCCTAACGCTGGGATTATAGGTGTGTACCATTGCATCTGGCTTATTGTACACATTTTAAAAAACCATCAAAACATCATAAGTAGAATGTGGCCTCTGTCCCCAGTCTGTGTCCATGTTTCTTGCCCCAGTGGTTGCCACTGGTAATGGTTTCTTGTGGTTCCTTTCAGAAAACTAAATACAACCATCTTCACCTATTTAAAAGGCAATCCTAGCTTGAGGACGCTTCCCTAGTGTGCAGCAGGTAGATCGTTTACTACAGTTTTGTGACTCAGGATTCCTTAATGAAGGTTCCTCATGTGGCTGCAAGAGACCTATTTTATATTGTAACCTCATTTATATTGTAAGAAAGAAGGGTTTCAAGGCTCAGAAAGTTTGGGAAACCTTGGGGATCACAAAGCTAACCTGCACAGGTTTGAACTCTGGTAAAGGAGAATATGCACAGTATTTCTGCCTCTTCTGTGACCAGGGTGCCCCTCCAAAGGAAGGATGCATCCTGTCACTATTGCCACAGGTGGCCTCTGGGAGATATCAGAGGTGGCAGCCTGATCAGAAACTAATTGCATCCCACGTGGCTATGCGTGAGCTGAAGGTGGTCAGTGTGGCAGAGAGTGTGCGGCCAGGACAGCTTAGCAGGGGTTGAAGCAGAGGGGCTGCATTGCGGAGCTAGGTTCGCTTTAAGTGGTTCTTGGAGCAGAGGAATTTTAATCAGTTAATTAGAAAAGTTCCCCAGGAGAAGGTGCTGAGTTAGCTCAGGTGTGAAAAGACAAGCTCCATACCTGGGGCTTGGCTGAGGCAGGAGGGTCTGGGGGTTCATGTTACACAATCCAGAGTAGAAGGAACAGTCAAAATTTTTTCTGCTTATTGATCCTGCTGTTTTCTGAGTGCCAGCACCTTCATCTGATTGAAGGAGATTGCAAAGCGGAACAATTGTTTATCAAATACTGAACTCTAGTTCTACATGCTTAACAGGAAATATACTCTCAGAAGTTAAATTTATCCTAGGCTTCACACTTAAGAAAACTGAGGTGCAGAGAGATTGTGGTTTACTCCAGGTCACACAGCTTGTAAGTGGCAAAGCTGAGAATTCGACTTAGGCACTGTTTTCTGCCATGCCTGTGTGGAATATTGTAAAGATTTAAAAAAATAAAGGAACCATGACATAGTGAAAGTGATCTGTAAATGTTAGGACCTTTCCTCTTCTTTTATGGAGCACTCAATCAAGGTGTTTCTGGAGTAAACATTTTACAGTCGTAACAGCAGCTAATACTTCTTGAGCACTTACTATGTGCTAGGAAGTGTGCAAACCTTTTGCTGGTTTTATCTTAAACTCTTTACTACCTTGGGTTGGCACTTGAATTATCTCTTGTTTACAGGTGAGGAGATTCAGGAAGAGGGAATTCAAAGTTTGTAGCCAAAGTCACACAGTTCGTGAGTGATGGAATTGGAGAAGGCATCATGTTACAAAGTGATTAAACATCAGAATGGTTCTCCTTTCCAAACAGTGAATTTACCTGGGAGGGAGCTGGGGATTAGAAAACAAAAAAGTTACAGACACAGAATTGTAAGGCAGCAGACATGGGACAGTAGTTATGTTACTGCACAGCAAACCATCCCCAAAGCTGATGGCTGAACACAACAACAGAGTTTATTGGTTTCCGTAATTCTGTGGGTTAGCTGGGTTATTCCTCCTCGGGTTCCAGCCAGCCACTCATATGGCTGCATTCCGCTGGAAGGTTGGAGGCTGTGATGTGGCCTCATTTCTATCTGGCAGCTGGTGCTGGCTGTGCCCTGGGGTCTGGGGTCCTCCTCCATGTGGCCCCTTGTCTTCTAGTAGACTTGACTGATCTTCTTTATGGCTTGGTAGACACAGCACATGAGATGACAAGAGGAAGTTGGCAGGCCTCTTAAGCTCCCAATGTCACATGTCGCTGTCATTCATGTAAACTGGGTCACAAAGACGGCGAAGCTTCAAGAGGGCAGTTAAATGAGTATTATCTATTGAAGGAAGAAGCAGCAAAGTCACATTAATAATAAGATGCATCAGGGGCCGTTATTGTAACCACCCACCGCACTGGGTTTGGGATGAAGGACAGCTGGAAAAGATGACATTTGCATAGGAGAGAACAGAAAGTATTTATTTTCATTTATATCTTTTGATGTTAGCTCACAGGATACCAAAACAACTCATTATTACTCTGAATAATGAAAAGGAGTTGTTTGGGGAGCGATGATAAAGGAAACTGAAGCTTTTGTTGTTTTTCAGTCTGCAGGGTGATCCATTTTGTAAGTTAATAAAAAGTTGAAGATTAATGAGACCATATCCATGAAGTATTTAGAGCTCCTTGTAAGGAGAGAACTATATCAATATTACAGTAATCATCAAACAGCTATCCAAATGCCATTTAAGAGAAGACAGGTAATATTTTCCACCTGGAAGATTTATCTTCTGATTTTTAGGGAACTCCCAGCATGAATTTGTGTTGATTGATTTCACCTACTTCTTAGGCAAGCAGGAGAGCAAGAACTTTTGTGCAAGGCAAGGACTTACCTTCTCTTTCCAGGGAGCTCAGGATCTGGGCATGCATGGAAGGTTCTGCATTGGCATGGCCTTTCCCTGCCATGGAGGACCATTGCTGAGGGCAGTATGACAAGCTCAGCAGGGACATCGATTCTGTAGGTGGAGAGGACTGTCACCCTGACAAGCAGCACTTTCTGTCTTACCACAGGGACAGCCAAGCAGAGCACAGTGGCTTCCTTGGCTGGGAAGGACTTGGACTAATGTAATGTACAGTTGACTCTACTGCAGCCAGGGTGGGTCACAGTTCCACAACTTACTTGGCATGTCTCCTTAGTGGGCTCCATGCAAAAGCAACCTGATGCAAGAACTACTTTGTGGTGTGGTATGGCCTATAACTGTACCAGAGAAAGATAACTTTTTCATTCTGGAAATAAATAAAGCATATCTCCCTGGAGTGTCAGTCTTATTCACACCTTATTTACTTATTCATTAAATATCTGGGTAATGCTATGCATCAGGAATCATGCTAGGAATGCAGTCATAACATTGAGCAAGGTAGATAAAACTTCTGCACTCCTGGAACTTCAAAGAGGGTTCCAGAAAGAAAGGTGTCTGTTTAAGGCTTCTGTGAGGAAAGGAGTTTGGCGGATTCCAGTAGCAACCAGATGGTCAGTTGGCAGGGCCAGGCTACAGGATTTGAGGGCTCAGAGGTGGGCTCAGCCATTCATACATGAATCCTGCTAAGATGCAGATTTGCTGCTGAGAGTGATGGGGTGCTGTTGAAATGTTTTAAGCAGGAGGGCTTGCAGATGTGATGTACATGTTAAAAGGTCCCATTGGCTGTTCAGTGGGGAAGCAAGGAGGGAAACTGGGGGGAGGAGCATTAGAGAGAGGCAGGTGCAGGGCTAGGCCTCGTGAAACTGCGCCTGAGCTGGGTGATTTTGAACAAGAAAACATTTTTAAATAGACTGTAAATTCTGCATTCATCGCAACAATAAGGCTTGGGTCTTCAAAGAAGTTTTATCCCCTTTATCCATCTTGGAGTATGGGTCACCCACCACTTTATCATGAGCAATCAGGGGTGAAAACTCTGGGAAGCCCCACCATACAGAAACCATTGTGTTAGGACAAGCAGGTTCCCTATGGAAAAAGAAATAATGGGACTATTTCTCAACTTCGTATTTTATTCCATTAACCAGCTCCTTTTTGTGCCTGCACCACCCAGTTTTACTGGCTATGGTATGATACTGTGTTTTAAATCTCTGGTAGGACTAGATGCCGCTTGTTTTTCTTTTATTAAAGTTTTTTTTTTCCTGGTCATTCTTGCTTATTTCATTTTACACTAAAATGATTTAACTATGCTTCAAGCCTATAAAAAATCATAAATAATAATGCAGCACTAAAAAACAAGATTTGGAATGTGATGTAAACACTAATCTACAGATCGCCCAACTTCTGGAATATTCCTAGTACCCTCTACAGATGCAGGGGAAGCTCCCATCCTCTCTCCTCAGCCCCGCCTGTCCTCCTACCAGGGTGCCACTGAATTTGATATTTGTATTTCCATGCATTTATTCCGGTTGAATGTTGTATATGTGGACCTAAACAAAACAGTAACCTAGATGTTTCTAAATTTCATATAAATAGTATCGTGTTTTGTGTGTTCTTCTGATTCACTTCCTCCCATTTCATACTATTTTGAGATAGTTGGTATATGTTACTCTAGTCCATTACTGCCACAGCCATATGGTATTTTGTTGTACAAAAATATCACAGTTTCTTAATTTTCCTGTTGATCAGCATTTAGCTTCTATACAGTCAGTGTAATAAAGGTTTTCCTCATAGTGGCACATACTTATTATCCCAGTACTCTGGGAGGCTGAGGCAGGAGGATTGAAAGTTTGAGTCCAACTTGGGCAATTTAGTGATTCAGTGAGACTCTGTCTCAAAATAAAAAAATAAAAGTAAAAAATGGGCTGGAAAAGTAGCTTGGTGCAAAAGCCCTGGGTTCAGTCTCTAGTACTGAAAAAAAAAAAAAACTTCCAATAACATTCTTCTGTGTGTTCACTTTGTACATCCCTAAGAATTTTTCATGGCTTGAGTGCAGAAACAACCTCAGGCCTGCTGATACTCAAGAAAAGGGCCAAAACCATATGCTGGAGAAAAGATAGCCTCTTTAACAAATGGTACTGAAAAACTGGTGATCTACATGCAGACAAATGAGTCTAGCACATATTTATCACCCTGTACTAAAATAAAATCAAAATGTATCAAAGACCTAGATATTTAAACAGAAATGCTTAATCTATTGAATGATAAAATAGACTAAAGCCTTGAAGAAATAGGCATAGGTAAGGATTTTCTGAACTGAACCCCAGTTGCACAAGAAATATCAAAAATAAACAAATAGCTTTACATTAAATTATAAAGCTTCTGTACAGCAAAAGAAACAACTAATAGAATGAAGAGACAACCTACAGAATGGGAAAAAATTTTGCCAGCTGTTCCTCAGAGGATTAATAGCTAGAATTTATAAAGCGCTCCAAAAATTATACCCCCTAAAATGAAAGACCCAATCACAAATGGGATATTGAAATGAATAGACACTTCTCATAAGAAGTACAAATGGCCAATAAATGCATGAAAAAGTGTTCAACTTCATTGACCATGAAAGAAATGCAATTTAAAACACAAAAATTCCATCTTACTTCTGAAAGGACAGCTCTAATCAAACAACCAAATACCAACAAATCCTGGCAAGGTTACAGGGGAAAAGATTCTCTTCTACATTTTTGGTAGGAATGTTCAACCACTATGGAAATCAGTATGGAGATTCTTTGAAGAAATAAAAACGGAAATTCCATACCACCCAGCTATTCCTCTGCTTGATATCTTCCGAAGAGTTAATGGTATCATATTTATAGTGAGTGATGCATACACACCCATGTTTATAGCAGCACAAGTCCTAATGACCAAATTTTGGAAGTGGTCTATATGTCCATCAGCAGATTAATGGATAAAGAAAATGTGGTATTTATACACAATCGAGTACTAGTCTGTCATCAAAGAGGATAAACTGGAGTCATTTGTGAAAAATCAGTGTATTTTGAGACCATAAATATTAAATGAAATAAATCAGACATACATGGTTTCTCTTATATGAGAAATTCAAAGGATGAATAATTTAAAGGGCAAAGTGCCACAAATGGATAATAGGAAACAGGAAAATGGACCATTCAGAGATGAGAAGGGGCCCTAAAAATGTGGGGAAAAGGGAGGTGAGGAAGGGAAGTAAAAAGGATTAAGATGTGATATTTATATATACCAACTCCCCATAGAGTGTGTATTTGATGTATATCACAAATGTGTACTAATAAACTCTCTCTCTCTCTCTCTCTCTCTCTCTCTCTCTCTCTCTCTGTCTGGACACTTGTTGTATAGCCCCACCTAGGTAGAACAAACTGTTCTTTGAAGTGGGTGTACCTGTTTGCTTTTCTGGTTGAATGTTAGCGCTAGTTTAATTGTTTCATAAAAAATATGTAATGTGTTTTTGGGTTAAATTTATAGATGAATGTAAGGAGAATCACCATCTTTGTGATACTCAGAATTCTTAACCAGGAATATCATCTTTTTATTTCTATTATTAAGCATGTATCGAAGTATTTCGTCTTTTTGTTGCTATTATAAATGGAATCTTTTGCTTCCATTTTATTTTCCAACTGGTTATTTTTGTAATTATAAAAAACCATTGCTTTCTATATATTACTTTAATAAACTGTCCTTTCACTGTTTAGAGCAGATTGTCAGTTGATTGTCTTGGGTTTGCCAGGTGCATGATTATATTATCTGCTAATGTTGACCATGTTTGCTTCCTCATTTCCAATTTATACATCTAATTTCCTAGGCTAATTGCTTTGCCTGCTGCCCCACAACAATACTAAGTAATAGTGGTAACTTTGACATTTTTATCTTATTCATAATTTTTAAGGAAAATATTCTGGAATTTTTCCATTAAACATTTTGGATTGAGAGATTTTACCAAGGTGGAATATGCCTATCAATTTTTATTATGCTTTTTCTTTTAAAAAAATAAGAGCATATAGAATAGTATTATCTTTTTGATGTCCATTGAGATGCTTAACTAATACCTTTGATCTATTAAGACAGTGTCTTTTATTATCTAGTCTCTAATATTGAACCATCCTTGCCGTATAATATATCCCACTTCGTCTCTCAATGTGTTACTGAGTTTCCTGCCAATGATTTATTTAGGACTTCCATGTTAATGCCCATGAAACATTGATATTTACCAGCAAGATGGATCCAAAGGCTTGAGAGCTGGTGAATATATATGAACCACTTTGGCAGGATCAAGTGGTTAAGGACCTCCTTGTATCTTCATTGTTTACACTAAAAAGCAGTTTTCTTCTCTATAATCCTGTTGTGATGTAGTATGTCATCTCACTCTATTCCGCATCCTTGAGAATGACCATGAAGCACAACCACTTATTGTAGATCATACTATTCTTTCTTTAGTCAGGCTTTTGTAAGTATATGTGTGTTTGGAGCATTGTGAAATGATTCTCATTGTCCAAGCAGATATTTTCCCAACCCTCCCCCTGCTGTTTTATTGCTTCCAGAGAAGCAATTCCAGTTTCCCAAGCAGGTTCTTTTCCAGAGTTGAATCTTTTTTGGGGATATATATTGGATCTGAGAGTGTACTTTTCCAGACAAAGTATATTTCCAATGGTAGTTGAATTTTCCTCATCATTACTTTGAAACTTATTGCTTAATGTCCCTTCCAGGGGTATGGATGTGGCAGCCCCAACCAAGCTATCTACCTGTTGTCATAGTTCTTGGGAACAGAACCTAGACTCAGTTCTATGCTGAGTTTCTTTCCAGAAACCCATGTTTCCTGTCTTTGGCCCAGTCAAAGGGCACTTGTTTCTAGATGATTCTTAGCCTAGGAAGCAAGCTTGCCATGGGGTACCAGGAATAGGTTTACTCTATTAAGAAGAGGAGTCCAATTGTATTTGCATGAAAAAAGAAAGCTATGAACATTCACTCAGGAGAAAGTAACTGCCCATCAATCACACCCTAGGTGACCCCTCTGGAGAACAAAGGGCAGTTGGTTTTTTTAAGTCAAGGGTTTGTAAGTTAAAGAGATTTCCAATAAATGTGATCTCTCTTGGTAGGAGGCTTTTCGTTTTCTTTTTCTTTTGCTTCCTGATAGACAAATTAGGCTCCACTTTTATTTCTTTCAGACTCCAGGCATCTCTGTGGGTCCCTATTCTCTGGTATTCCCTATCCCTTTCATTTTTATTCCAATTTTTTCCCAATTGGCCACTGCTCAGCCTTCCCTCCCTCCCTCCATCCTATCTCTAGGTGTAATTTGTTTGCAGTCAGGTTGTCTCTTTGATTTACTGGACTTCTTCTCAGCAGAATTATAATAAATGGATCGGCTTGCTGAGCCCTAGCTAGCCCAACACCATTTGTTCAGACGGGGTCAAGCCCCTTACAAACAGAGGATGCGGACAGCTGGTGCAGAGGACGTGGTCTCACTCACAATATCAGCCCTCTGCATCTTTTCCTAGCCCAATATAATGAAAAATCTCAGGTCATCCATCTGAGAACCAATTAAGTTACAAGCATGCAAGAAAAGATGGCTCCAGGATGGTCCACCTCCCCATAACACAGCCTTGGGTGGTGACTGTCTCAGGAGTATTGGGATTATCCTGATTACAGACTTAATTAGTTGCATAATTAGCAAATGCGTGTCTATGTAACTTCATTATTGTTTGCATCCAGAATACTCATGGAAAGCATAAACCTAAGGTTTGCTAACTGAAATAAGGAATTGAACAAATCTTTTCATTCATGTGCTGATCTGCCTCAAACACTTTGGTGGTTTCCCTTTGCATTGAGAGTAGAGTGGAAAAGTAAAGCAACAAACTGTAAATGCAAATAAAGAACGACCTTAATGTGACCCACCTGCCTGGTCTTCTACCCTTCTCTTCAGTGCAAGCACATTACCTCCACCCTCTCCCACACATAGCCCATCAAGGGCTTTGCTACTGCTTCTGCCTAACACATGCTGTGCAGCCCTGCCTCCCGTTCCTCCATCAGGCCCCTTCTACTCATCCCTCCAACCTGCACCCCAGAATTATTTATGCTCTGAGCTATCTTATCCCCAGTGTGGACCACAGCTCTGTTTTCTGTTGCCTTTGTGTGCTGTCATTCTTCCTCTTGACTCCTAATGCATGAATGCCTCCTTGCAGGGTGTCTGTCTAAACTGCATGAGGGATGGGCCTCTGCCTGTTAGGACCTGGACTTAATGCACAGCCTTAGTGCCTCATAGAGCAGCTGCCTAGGAACCAAACCAGCTGAAGGGAAGAAAGAATGCTTGCTATTATGGTTTCAGTATGAAGTGTCTCCCAAGGACTCATGCAGCCCTGTTCAGAACTGAGGTCCAGAGAGGTGAAGCTAATGACCTAGTGAACAACTTAATTCATTGATGAGTTTATAGCTGAATGGGTTTATCTTCAGGTGGGGCCTAATTGGATGGAACAGGTCACTGGGGTTTTGAAGGTTATATCCCTAGCCCCTTCCTCTTTCTTTGCCTCTTTCCCCCTTACTCTGCCTCTCCATGAGGTGAGCAGCTCTTCTCCACCACGTTCTGCCACCGTACTGTTCCTGCTTTACCATATACCTAAAAGCAATGGGGCCAGGCAGCCAGGAAGTAGAAATTCTGAAGCCAGGATCCAAAGTAAATCTTTCCTCCTTTAAGTTGTGCCATGTCAGGTTTTTTGTCATAGCTACAGAAAATAACTAAAACATGTGCAAAGGGCAGTAGTGTCTTTCTTCAGTAGGGTGTTGGGTGCTCATTTTAATTTGTGTCCACTCTTTTCCATTCTCACTCCATGCCTCCTTTATTGCTGTGTGTACCCTGTTTCTTACCCCTGCCATGTAGGTTAGTTAGGCCCATGCTGCTTTCTCTCCACCGGAACAGGAGCTTTGGAGAACAGGGGTGTGGTTCCTTCAGCTGGGAGCATGAGAACTGAGTGGGTGGCCCTGTGCTGAGGTTCCTTGGGATGCGGAGACACCTGCCTTAGGTCTCCTGTTGTCACTACTTCAGAGTTCAGCACTTATGAACAAGTGTGGCTTGTGAAAGGAGGGCTTTAACTAGCAGCAAGGCCTTAGTACCTTGAGATTGCTACTTTTCTCCTCAGTCTCAGTTTCTTCATCTGAAGGCCTTTCTAAAGAGTGACTTGAACTTTTCAAAACACACATTCAAAGATTGAAGCTCCTCAGCCTAGAGACGTCCCAGGAGATCATTTGAACTGACTTAGCCTCCAGGAAAGATGGCCCCTGCTGTGCACATTTCTTCTCGGGATACCTGTGCTCTCAGTACTGTCTTTCTCCCTGCCTAATCACTATGTGTAGAGTCTATATTGTCATTTCGGTTCTTTCCTTGGTTTCTGGCCAATGAAAGAAGGTTTTTGGAGAATAATAAGGAGTTTGATTTGGAGCAAGGAGTCTGATGTGGAAGACCAGCCTGTGTCTGTCCCCAAACTCTCCACTGTGGACTTTCTAATCCTCACTTTTTAGTTCAGTGTTTCGTGAATACATCAGTCATAAAAAACTGGATTTCCTCTGTGTCCCCTATGGGGTCCTCTCTGATCTGGAAAGGGACAGTGAAGAGCTGAGTGCTTTGTTCCTGGAAAACATCTTCTTTTGATGGTTCTATTCCCCTAACTAGTCTTTTTCTTTCTAGTATCTCATTTTTTCTTCTTGGGAAGGAAGAACAGTGACTGTGATGCCAGGGCCTCTTTTCTTGTTTGAGTTCAGGAAATCTCAGCATCTGAAGGCAGTGCCAGCCTCCAGCCTGAAGCTTCTGCACGGAAACAAGCTTCTTTCTCCCTTTGTACAGCCAGGTCTTCTGCTTCGGTAGTGAGTGCCTCTCTTCTGAAGAGTTGTGGTTTAAAAGGCATTGTTTAGAAGAAATTAATGCAAAAATAACAGCTCGCCTTGGGAAAGCCTTCCCGTGCTCTGCTTTCCCCTTTCCTGCCTCCCGCCCAGTGGCAATGCATGCTTTTTCCAGCCCAGCTCACTGTGAGTTGACAGTCTCAGTGATCAGTACCGCCTCTATTTTATCTTCTCACTGTCCATTTGCTGCTCCGCTGGATGCCCTGTGAATGTGACATCTTGCCGAGGCGCAGTAAAGGAGGGTCCAGATGGACACAGGAATGGTCTTGGTGCCCAGTGTAGAAGAGAGTGTCAGAGAGCAAGTGTCTGTCCCTCTGACATCATGCACAGGGAAATGCTCTTAGGAAGAATAATCTCTTAACTGTTACCAATGCATTTTTTCCACAAAGAAAATAAGAAAGCTCCAGCTTTGAAGTGGAAATTTTCCAGGCTTGGATGGAGCTGAAAGGTAAAATGTGGTGCTAGGACCTTTTGTGTGCAGATACAGGATCTGAAAACGTGTACTTTTCCCATTAAATATGCTCAAATATCTTTCTAGTACTCATGTAAACAAGGGTGAAGCTGCCATTCATAGTCTGTAAGCGGAAAAACCACTCAAATGTTAAGAAGGGCCTCTTAAGTCTCTATTGAAGTTTAAACTGCCAGCGAAGGTGGGCTGACAGTAGGGAAGCGTGCCAAGTGAGTCTCTGAAATTTGGAAGGGGTGGGCAGCAGCACATGTTGCGGTACCTTTCAAATCCAAATTTAAAAGAACACCGGGGCACCCTTCCACTTTTCTCTTTTGGTGGTAAGAAGATGTCCCCACTTTTGCAGCCTTCACCAACCATCTTTGTGGCTGGCAGAGAAGGCTTGTAGGTGAGGCAGGAGTTGGAGAAGAGCAAGGAACTAGAATATTCTCTTTGATTCCTTCTACAACTTTCTCCTGTGTATCTGATATCTGGGAGTAGTGGCAGGATCATGCAGAGATGAGAAAATAGAAGCATTTCAGTGGTGCACCAGGTCAGGTACTGCCAGGGGTCTGGACTCTGAGATTCCCCAAGCTGCATGCTGCCGGCAAGCCTGTGGCTCCTCTCCTAACCCCCTGCTGAAGTCATCGCAGAAACCTGGGATTGGTGTTTGACATAGATTTCCTTGTGGCCCAGCTTCTTCTCCAGCAATCGTTCTTCAGTCTCTGCTTCCTCCCTCCCATTGCCTGGCCCACTGGATGCTGAGTGCTGTGTCGGTGTGAGGGGGTTGTCACACACTCGTCCTCATAGGATCACTGAAGATTAGCAGAAGTACTGAGGGTCATGATCAGGGTCATGTGCCATAAGTACCCAATAATAGTGGATTTGTCGTTATAGATATTACTGTTATTATGACAGTCATTATTTCCATCCTCACTGGCGTGTCACTGATGACCTTTTTGTTGCCGAATGACTTAGTGATTTCTTCTCTGTCAAAAGCCAGCTCTTTCACCAGTGGCTCCAGAGAGCTTGCTGGTCCTTATTGTGAATCCTATTGGAGTGAAACTCTTCCATCCCATGCTCTGTGCCCCAAAGCCTTTGCTTCTCAGGGGTTATTCCCTGAGTTGTCAGGCTTAGAGGGCAGTCCCTTTGGGAAGGTTTGGTGTTGACAGTGGTGGCATTCTGAATACCAAGCTGGCTACTGTCATTTTCCTCAGGTTCAGGTTCTGGGAGCCTGACAAGAGCCCTCTGCTCTTCTAGACTCAAGGGTGCTGAGGGTGGTGAAGGGCCAGCCCTAGGTACTCAGCCTCATATTGGGAGCGGAAGCCCACCAGGAAGCCCCACCCTGGGAAGTGCCACACCCCCTTACATGTTCCTTATGTTGATACAGTATTCTCTTTGTCAACTGAGCTGTGAGAACAAAGACCTGAGGGAAGAAGGCGAGTCCTTTGAGTGAGACAGCTGTGCTTCAGAGGGTTTCCTTGAGATGAGGGCAAAGGCACTTAAAGTCAGGGGACCTGGGGCACACCCCAGCTCACCACCATCTTTACTGCTGAAGTGTAATTTTCTTTTTGCTCAGCTCAGCATCCTGAGGGTTCTGGGAGGCTCAGCCTCTGTTTGGCCCAAGGAGCCTCGGGAGGCTGCAGCATCTGAGGGAGAAGCACTGGCGGTGTCTGTCCTGGGTGAGGCGAGAAGAGCCCACTGTATGTGAGCAAAGAGGAAGATCTGAGGAAGGAGCAGGCCTGCAGGGCCAGTGGCCACAGCTGGCAGTGCAGACCAGCAAAGAGAAAGGTGGTCGGTCTTATGCAGACCCTAGGTGCTTCTCAACACACAGGTGGATTTGATCTTGGTCATCATCCTTTCCTCCACTGAAGGTTCTTTCCCTTCAGGTTTTTTTAGGTTACACATATAGGGGTCAGGGTGACATTTTCTCTGCTTGACCTTCCCTGACCACCCACTCTAAAATGGCCAATCCTGTCATTCCTTTCCTCCATTGATGGATGCATTGAATGAATAATGGATGAAGGCTCGTCTCTCTCTTTGGAGTCTTTATTTCTCATCACAGATTCTCCTTCACAATGGCTTGGAAATCCTGGAGTTGGCTGCAAAAGGAAGACCAAGGTTACTTTTGGGCACTAACCCAAGTGGGCTGGCTCTGCCATCCCTCCATGGTGAGAAACAGCTTTGTTCTCTGGCAGATGGAAATCTCAGGGCCTTAACCAAGGGAGCCCCTTCCACTGGCAGCTTCTCTTCCCATTGGGAGCCCAAGTTGCATGTGAACTATGGCCAAGGCTGTGACACCCTGTCATGTTTCATGGGTATTCGTGGCTTGGGGCTCTCTGGTTAATGCTAAGAAGGCAAATCAGTGCTATCATGGGATGGGCTGAAGTGAGAAGCATTGTGAGTTGGTAGACAGTGTGCCTGAGGGGAAGGGGAATACTGTATACCGCTGAGTTTTGTCATTTTAGTACATCACGTTCATGCACAGCCTCCTATCATCTACGTTCTAACATGCGTCCTCAGGACTCTAGGTCATGGAGGGGCCCTATTTTTAGATGGGGAGGATTAGTTGTCAGGATGGCATCAAGATCTAATGGCAGGGCTGGGCGAAGGAGCTGAGCGTGGCATTTCCAATCCAGTCTCCACTAGTTCTGCTTCCTGCTGACCTCCAAGCCTCACCTAATGACCCAGCTTCAGCTTCTGTCTGTCCTCAGTGGCAGGCTAAACCCAAAGCTCCTGACTCCCTGGAGATTCCAGGCAAGTGACAGTAGAGTTTGCACACTAGCAGGTGATGGGGCCTCGGCACAATCTGTAGTTTAGAAGCTATCTTGTGTGTTCTAGGCACCTGTCTGTGAAAGGAGGGCAAGTCTTCCCAGGGTCTGTTTGCTTATTGAGGAATGATTGCTGCTCAAGAGTGGAGATGTCTGCCCTCTCCTGTGTGCCACTTCGCTTCCAAGAGGAAAAGTCCCAGGGCTTCTCAGCATGTTGAACAAGCCTGTAGAGGAGCTCTGCTTCCCAGGCCTGAGAACATTTCAGTATTTCCCTTCCTTGTTGGAGTGAAGTTGTGTATTGCCAGCTGTGCTGTTTTATTCTGGAGCACGAACCTAGCAAGAGATAGTTTCTGGACAGTCACAGAGGTACCTGGACAGTCAAAGAGGTACCAAATACCTCCATCGTGGTGGGTAGGGAGTGGTGTGGAGGGTGCTGTGTGGGACGCCATGGTCTGGAGGATGCCATGTTTCAGGTCTGGATTGTCTCCCTGTAGATGAGAAAGACATCCCTACTTATCATTTCCTACTTGCTTTGATTTCTCAGTGTGCTGGTCTGTGCAGTAGAGGAAGAAAGGAGGGATTGGGAGCTTTTCACAGTATCTGAGAGGCCCACAGCTCACTTCAAGAGTAGAAATAACACCTTGGACCCATGGTGTATGAAGTTCATCTTTTTCATCAACACCAGCCACAGGGACCCAGGACTGTGGAATGTTTTTGCTGCGTGTTGTTGGCTGAGAGTGACACTGGTCCCTGGGAGTAGCCTGCAATATTACTGCCTTCCCGTCAGTGCTGCCAGGAGCCCTCACTGGCAACTCATTGACCTCCAAAACATGTAACTCCTGCATTCTTCAGTGCTTCTACCCTTACTATTCCCTATGCCTAGAATGCTCTCCCATGCTTCTTTGATTAGCACACTCCTGTTGGTGTGCTAAGCTGCAGGCAAGCTCACCCACCTCCTCTTTCCCTCCCCTGAGGCAGTGTAATATCTTTCTAAGGACAGTATTTATCACAAATTTGATTTCAAGCATCCAAAAACATTCTTAGACTTGGAGCTTCTCCAAGAGAAGGGCTTTCAAGGTCAGGCACAAGAGGCAACTAAAAGTCTTGATAGACCTGGTGAGTCTGTGAAGTGGTATGAAACTGGTGGGCCCAGAGGTTTGTTCCAGGCCAGGAGTGGATGGATAGGGACTGGGCAGGTCATACAGATTGCTGACATCTAAGTGGATAAAACCTCCTTAGGAGAATCAACTTTGGGGCAAGACGAGACCCCGATTGGTTGGAATTAGGTTCTGAGGTTGGCTGGAGTATGTTCTGAGGCTTCACCTTCTTAAGCCTCAGTTTTCTCTTCTATAGAAACATGGTAACAGAGTATATCGTATGTAGTTGCAAACTCAGGCAGGTGTCTTTACCTCTTTAAGCCTCATCTAGAAAGTGGACACAATACCTGTAATCTCCCTCTTAAAGGAATTGTGGCCATGGCAGAAAATAGTGAGTATGTAACATTTCACACTGTGTCTGGCCAAAAGAAACAGAGCAATAGATGTTATTGTTGATGCTGATGGTAGTGATGATGAGGAGGGGGAAGAGAGGAGCTTGGACTTTATACTGAGACCCATAGGAAGCCTCTGTGTGGAAGACAGATCTGATCAGATTTTCCTTTCAGAAAGCCTGGCCTGTTTGTCAGATGGAGAATGGAAAAGAGGTCGGAGAGGTAACAGTGAGGGGCTGGAGTAGGTGTTGAGGAAAGAGGAGGCTGGGGCTGAATGGGGTTATGCAATGACCTTGTAGATGAATGGACTTACTGGGAATATTCAGAAAGAAGACAGGGAAGAGGTGATAGAATGAGAGGGTGAGCCAGGAGGTGTGTAAGTGTCAGCTTGAGTGTCTGCCAGGAGGACTGTTCTACCCACTGAGATGGGGGTGGTAGTTTCCAAACCTCCATGATCTCACCCCGCATGTGCCCCTATGCTTGCGTATTCATGTAGTTAGTGAATGCCTCGGAGTGCTACTGGACTAATATATTCTGTAAATTTCAATATATGCAATAAAGCCAAATTAGTAAAAAATCAGATAAAGATGAAATAAACAATATTTTAAAATATCTTGCTGTGATTAAAATGGCTTCTTAATCTCATTAACTGGTGAGCAAGGCAAAATATACACTCAGGGAGAAGCTCCTCATTAATGATAGTGGATGCATATCATATTTCAGATAGTCTTCTTGATGATTTGATTTTTTTTTTTTGTCAATTTCCCCTCAGATCTGATTAGAGTATCATGACTTTTACTTCTTCGCGTGGGTGATGAAGAGCTATCACCAAGGGCAGGGTGACTGTCAGCAGCCTCGGGCTCATGGGCCTTGTGTTTGTGGGATTTGAATGGTGCAACACGTGCATCTTTTCAGGGATCTTCGAAAGTGTTTTACTCCATTTTTGTAAGAGTTAATTTGGCCTAAACTGGATAATAAGCCTGTGAGTGCTGTTTCCTTGGCATCTGAAGACTGCTGTGTGACTTAGTGTGGTAAACACACACACACACACACACACACACGATTATCACTGTCCTTTCCAAGAGCCACCTTCTCAGAAGATCTTGGGCCAAGAGGTCCAGGGTCCTCTCACTGCCCACTCGCAGCCACCCGCCTTCCCCCAGCCCAAGCTGTGTCCTGTACACTGTGGTAGGTTTCATTCTAGGGCTGTGGGGAGTGGGGCCACCACAGAGGGCGGGTCCTGGTTCCCCCCGCAGAGATGGGAATCAGATAATAGATAAACCAGGCAGAGTTGGAAGGAAAGGGATTCTGTGGGGTCCTTTAAAACTGCTTGGGGTTTTAAAGCTGGTTATAGTCCTGCTGTTACAAATCCCAGGTCCTGGTGAATCCCCGGGAGACTGATGGGCGCTCTTGTTACTCAGCGTTGAGTGGTCCAGGCCGAGACCCACTGTAGCCAAATATTCCCAGGAAGGAAACGGCCTGGCAGCTTAGGGGCCTAATTGGTTGTTGCTTTAACGGTTTTCGTTAAGCATACAGAGGCAGTGGGGCAGCTGCTCCTGTGCCCGCACGGTTCTCTGGGGAGAACAGGCACCTGGGCATTTTCCAGGAGGTGTGTTGCCTGGGAGTGGCCTGGCTGCTGCTGGGCTAGAGGAGTTGAAGGGACCACTTTGTACCTTTGACTGATTGGCAGTGGAAAGGACCTCAGCCCACTCCACCCCCCCCAGGGGGCGCAGGGAGGTGGCACTCCTGACCAATTAGAAGCCCACCCTGTGCTGCGCTTTCCTCCCCGCTGGGGGACTCCTTCCTTCTGGGGCTGGATGCTGCCCTCTGATTATCACAACACATCCCCTGTTTGGTTTTTCTCGGTTTAACTCCCACACTCATTTTGTGCATGAATGAGTACAATGAAACCAGTTTAATTTGCTGTTAATTCTCTGTTCAAAATATTCCTTTCTGTTTAAGGGACACAGTCCCTTTCATCTCGCTGAGGCAGTGTGTGAAAGAGAGCAGCTGCCAAGGTGGCAGAGGGGGATCCTGTGGGCGGGAGCAGCCTGGGCCAGCACCGCTGTCACCAGTGGGACGTGAGTGCGGTGGCAGGTGAGCCCCTCCCCCCCAGTTGTGTGTGTGTTTCCAGAAGCTTTTTAGGAAGAGGGTCCACACTTGGCCTTCACACTTACTGAGCTAGGGGGTGGTCAACTCTCTGCATGGGGAAAAGTTCATTTTTTGGAGAAACGCCTCCTTGCCTAGCATGTAGCAGTGAGATTTTGGCATGTGCACTGACCCTAGTCTCTTGTGGATCTTAGGTATAGGAGTGAAGAAGTAAATTCCATGGCTGATCACAGAATCCAGGAAGGCATCTGATGGTGATTTAGGAAACACCAAATTTGAAAATGGTTCAAAGCATCTAAATATAATGTTTGTACTATTGCTCAAGCTTAGCGCGTGAAAGATTTCTTTTTTGACAAAAACGTTCTTGTCAGGGTTGGCTCTGCCTAGCCCTTTCTTTTCTCCACTTTAACCAAGGGCCTTTGAGTGCAAAGGCTTTGCACCCAACTGAATGTGCAGTCCTAGGACCACATTTCGAGAGACAAATGATCGTTATAGGAACAGAATCTGTGAAATCAAAGCAATGAGGTGGAGTGTACAGCATTGGTCAGTGGGGGCAGCCCCTCCAGGGACATGGAGGTGGCTGCTGGGTGGAGACTAAGCCTTCTGAAGGGTCTGTCTCATTCTTCAACAGCTGCCTTGAGCTTCCATCTCCAGTGTTGTGTCCGTTTCCAGATGCTCTTGTCAATTGCAGGTGGAGGAGGGGAGCAGTCATGGGAGCCACCGTGCTTCCTTCCTCCTCAGAGGTCTCAGAGGTGCTGGCTGCAGAAGCCCTAGGATCCTTCATGGATTCATGGAACTAACGCTTCCTCTCTCTGAGTTTGCACAGAGCACTGGCTTACTAAACTGATCACAGAGTCTGCCCCCTGCAGCCACTGCCCACGTCACCTTCCCCACACCCTTCCCCAGTCACTTTCTATGACTACAGTAACTATTAATCCAGCAGCTCATCACACTTTAGAGACTGCCTGCTAGGTAAACATGCTTGAGTAGATGCAGAGGTTTTGTTAGATATTAGCTAGTTTGAGGACACAACCTATTTCCCCTTGAAACACACATTTTCTTTCTATGGTTCTACAGATTATCTTTTGGGAAATGTTGCTCCAATCCTTCCATCCTTTCATTTTCCCTCCCATGCAATCTTTTACCTAATCTGTTGAGCCTAAATGAGTTCTAATTTTGTAGGAAGCTTCTCAGGTTCACCCACTCTGCTCTCCTCCTTAGGGTCCTGGTAGTCTGCACAGTTGTCCCCAGAGACTCTAGTGGACACTCATGTGATTAAGGGATTTCTCAGGACATGCATTGACCCCACGGTCATGATCTTCCAAGAAGATGGCCACTGCTTCCAGCTGACCCTTGAATTCTGTTGTTCTTCTGTGCTTCTTCACTCTACTACTCCAGTACCTATGAACACAGGACCTGCCAACCAAAGCCAGGCAACTCCACAGACTTAAGGGCCAATGTCTTGAACAGCTGACCACTACCCCTTATCACATTGCCTTCCAGAAACCTTCTACCAGCCAACTCTAGGAGCCTTACCCATTCAGTAACTGAGCAAGCAGTGAGTACAGTGTGCCTGGGGCTGAGGACACAGGAGGGGGGTAGCTGGATCATTGCCCTATGATCATGGAACAACTGTGCTCTTCACAGCTATCATAGCTCAGTAGGTCTGCTATAAAAGTTACCACAAATTTGGTGGTTTAAGACATCAGAGATGTAATGTCTCACCATTGTGGAGACCAGAAGTACAAGGTATGGTAAAAAAAAATACACATGTTTAAATTTAAAAATGAACTGTTACAGTAAAAGACACATTGCCATTATTTCCCTCAAAATGCTCCCCCTCACTTCCAACGCACTTAGCTCATCATTCTTGCTGCTTTCTGAAGCAGTTCTGAAAGTCTTCTTTTGTGAATGTTTTTAGTTGTGCTGTCACAGCTGAGTTGATGTCCTGAATTCGCTTCAAACATACACCTTTCATAGATGCTTTGACTTTGGGGAAGAGCGAGTGCCAAGTCTAGTGATTGTGGATGAGGACATGCACACTGTAATGTTGTTTTTATGAGGCTGCCTTTCTGCTCAATGGCACTGTGTAGCAGCATTCACCATAGTTTTGGTGACACCTGATATAGACACTCACGAAAGAAGACTTACAGAACTGCTTCAGAAAGTGGCAAGTATGATAGGGAGGTGAATATCTTTTGGGGAGTGTATCTTTTACCATAATGATTTTTTAAAATAATGTAGGCATTCACCATGTTTTTTATTCATCCCTTGACACAATGAAGGAGTTTCCAGGGTTGGATCTTTCTGGAGGCTCTGAGGGAGACTCTATCCCGTGCTCCCTTCTGGCTTCTAGTGGTTGTTGGCAATTGGGATTCTATGATTTGTAAATGTCTAATCTCAATCCCTGCCTTTGTCTCCACATGGCCTTTCTCTTTGTGTATCATGTCTCTCTCTCCTTTCTGTTATTAGGAACAGGATATCAGTCACTGACCCACCCTAAATGCAGGATGGTCTCATCTCAAGATTCTTAATTGTATCCACAAAGGCCCTATTTCCAAATAAAGCACATTCATAAGAACAGAGGAGTAGGACTCAGACGTATCTTTTTAGGGGACACAATTCAACATGTTTTATTAGCCCTTGCTCCCCTTCCTTGGAAGTGTGGTTGGGGTTCCAGCCTTCTTCACCCAGATGCTCCTGTCATCACCTTATGACCCTTACACTCTTGACTGTGACAAGAGAATGCACCGGGTATGCTGAAGAGTCACACTTGGATCTTACATCATTTTGGTTGTTTTCTGGCCTCAGTGGGCCTGCTAGTATCCATGACAGGTGTTTGAGAGTTACCTTCCCTTGTGGGCAACCAAGAATTTTGCTGAGGCCATTTCCCCTCAACTGCCTTCTAGGGTATGCAAGCCAGTCAGAACCTTGCCATTTTCCTGTGATTCCTGGACAGTCCTTGGCCTGTTCTGATTGAGCATTTTGTGGTTGGCCTCCTTTCTGAAGCCCCCTTTGCCCATCTGTCTGCTTCACTACTCTGCCACCTGGTTTTGTGGTTATTGCCTTTGCTCTCGGCTGGTCTCCTTTAGCGTGCCTTGGATCGGCAGTCCTGTCAGATCAGAGAGACCTCTTCTCTGAGCCAAGAGCCCATGCCCCTTCTGAGTGTTCACATGGTGACGCATTTCCATTGATGTGCCAAGTCTACAGATCCCCAACTGACACGAACACACTAATTATACATGTTCCTTTGCAAATTCATTAGCGGCAAATGAAGCTTATGTTTGCCGTGTTTCTCTTGTTTTGTGTTATACCACTTAGAAAATACTCAAATCCTCTTTGAACCTGGTTGAAACCAGTTAGCCCAACAGGATAGTATTATAGACCAAAATTAGGCCAGTCATCTTCCATGGACCCACTTTGCTGAGATGGTTGTGAATCTGAAAGTGATTTCATTTTGTTTTGGATCAGAGTATCTCTAGGGGTCCAACTGATATCTTTCCAGTGTTCTGGAGGTCACACAGTCTTCTGTGGAAGTTCATAGGTGTAATAATAGCTGTAAGGTTATTTTATTATTGCACATTAAACTAATGAATTCATTGGTCAAAAATTATAAGAAAAACTTGAAATATTATCAAGTAGATTCTTTCAGTACATTTGTCTAGACCAGAGCCTAGGGCTATCCTTTGTACATACTGCAGTAGAAAGACAGGGTGGAAAAGTTGCAATTGACTCACCAAACCTGAAAGATTTTTTGTCCGTAAGTATAGACCATCATAGCACTCATCGTAGCAGCCAGAGGGGCTGTAGTAAACTAAGTCCTCCGGGCAGGTATGGTTTTGTACTGGGCTGGAGGATTTCCTCTAGATAAGTGCTGTTTCCCAACCAAGGTGGCACTGTTACCTTTAGTCACCCTTAGAGATTTAGAGAATACAAGCCAAGGCCCCATTCAATTGATGTCATCCTTTCCAGTTTGGGTAATGAAATTTCAAGCAGGAGGGCCGATACCTATCTCTTAATGATTCCTTCAATATGTCATAATGCCTGTGAAAACATTTTGTGAACTCAGTGCTAGGCAAAAGCTATTTATGAAAGCATATATCTTAATTTTTAATCCAACTGTTTACAGATAATAACTAACATTGATACATGATTATTATGGGCCAGGGACATTGTTAAATGTGTCCATCAAAAGCCATTTTATTTGATTTTAATCTTACCATGGAAAGCACGTATATTATACCTCTGTTGCTGATGAAAAATCTGGGGCTTGGGAAGGTCTTGAATTGTCCAGGACCACAGTGCCATTGCCAACACAACTGAAGTTACATTTTGTATCTTTTGCTTCCAACTCCAGTGCTGTCGTAGTGTACCTTGGCTGGCAAGATAGGGGTCTTCTAAAGGAGGCAGGTGAATGCTCTGCTGGTACGTAAATCATTGCTTCATTTTTCTATAGGAAGAACAATGGGCATAAGGTGCTTGGGGAAGCAGAAAGAAAACACAGCTCAGTTGTCTCCAGCAATTCTAAGATTTGACACTGAGAGTTGAGTGTTGTAGAGTGAAGCTCTAGGTCAGTTTGCTGAGATGTTCATTTGACCCCCCAGGCACCAAGACACCTCACAGGAAGGACATGGTTACTTTGCTGTTGGTTGCTTATCATCTTTAGATTGCAGTACATGCATTAGAGTAACTTTCAAGAAATGAAGGGGATAGCCCTCCCCTCCCAAGAATGCCAGTCAGTTCTGGTGATATAAATTAAGAAAATATACAGAGAATTGACCTCTAATAGGAAAGAGTAGAACTTACTTGTGTTATTCAATTAAAAATTTATAAAAGTCATGGGATGCATCCATTAAGTATATTACCAGTCAGTCATACGTGGGAAGTGTGGAATCATTGTCTGGGCTTGTTCTTGCTCATCAGCATCCCCTCTACCCTGCTAGGATGTGGCCTCCCCTCCCCAGGACTCCAACACATTACTTCCCTTAAATCCAAGGTTTCTTGGTGCAGGGTTAGGGGCCAGCAACTTTCTAGACAGATTTCCTCCTGTGAGGTGCTGCCAGCCTGAGCTGGTGGCCAACCAAGGATCTTTTTCTCTGCTCTTTTGATGGCGCAGCCTCTGTGTCATTTGACCATTCTCCAGCAGACACATGGGCTGACTCTGGCTTGGGAACAGCTCCTGCCCTTGGAGAACCTATGGTATAGGAGCTGGATGTCCCACCTGGATCTCCACAAGTCCCCTTTTCTCAGCTACATGGGGTGGGACTGTCCGCAAGTGCATTTAGAGGTTTCAGTGTGTCAGCCACAGAGATTTCTAATATTTCCAATAAATGTATGGGACAGGGAATTGCCAAACCTCTGCAACTCTGTTGCCCAAGAGCTCTGACTGAAAGAGGCGTTGTCATTTTCCACTGGCTGTCTTGGGCCTAGAGCCCAGGGCTGAGCAGTGTTGCCCAGAGGCCCCAAGTCCCCGTGATATCCCACGCAGGCAGCCTGCCGGGCAGAGGATTTGTTCCCTGCGCCTGTCACTCTGTGCTGTGCAGAGGGCAACGGGGCTTTTGTGAGTTCTCAAATGAACCCACTGGCCCATTGTCTGGCCCGGCTCTCTACAGAACCCCCAAGCACGGTAAGGACAGGGGCGGGGCTGGGAAAAGCGGATGCATTCCTGGCCAGAGCTGAAAACACTATTCATCCCAGAAGCACCGATTAAGCTGCAACAAGACAAAGAGGGAGGGCAGACAAGAGAGAGTGGGAAATCAGGAAGGAAGGGGGTGAGAAGGGAGAAAAGAAGGGTGAGGGAGGGAGTTGGAGCAAGAGCACCCACAGCAAGGGAGAGAAATCTGATAGGAAGACCTTCCAGTCCTGTGGATGGCTTCTAAGAAGCCACCTTTCCCCGGAGGCACAGCAGACACTTGGTGGAATCATAATGACACTGACGGGCAGATGAAAAGAGCTTGCTTGTCCCATGGGGCTCCCCAGGCAACCACAGGTCCTGCAATCCATCAACAGAAGTAGGGTGTACCCACCTGAGAGGTGACAGCCCCCTTCTCCAGTTGTTGGGACCATGCAGAGCTCAGTGAGCTCAGTGGTGGGAGCTGTCCCTGAGAAGATAAGGTGGCAGGGGCTGGAGGAAGTGCTAATGGGACCAGGCATGTGGTGACTGGCATGGAGAAAACGCCCCTCCTAATCCAAAGGCTGACATGAAGAAAAGGGAGCAGTTGATTCTGAGGGGCACCTTTAAGGCATTCATTGGGGCCAAACAAGGGAAATCATAAGAAGCCCAACCTTCTAACAACTGAGACCAACAAGGACACCATCTACCTGGGACAGAGAGCACCTCCTGCCGGCAGAAAACAAGTGCCAACTCGGGGTGGTGCTGTACTAGGGGCTCAGGCTGGTAATGAAGAAGTGGCCCAATTGTTTTTTTTTTTTTTGTTGTTGTTGTTTTTCCCTGAGAGTTTCTAAACTGAGAGCTGAGACCTGGATTTGGGGACCAATGCCCAGCCACATTTTGATAGGCAGAAGGGAGCATGAATGGGCAGATAGATGAATTCTGATCATTCCATTATGTCCAAGCTGGAAGACTTGGAATAAACCTCCAGATCCTGAAGCTACTGAGCCTAATTGGTTTTTCTCAGTGCAGAGGTGAAATCAGAGGTGTTATTCTTGTTGAAGCCTCTTCTGTTGACTTCAGGAAAAGGATGGAAGCTTTGAGTTTTCAACCTTTCAAGGAAAACTTCATCCCGGAAGAATGCAAAGCTAGTGGCTGAATGCCTCCCCTTGAGCTTCCAGTGTGGAAGAGGACAGGAAGAGATGATGTCTGCATCGCCCTCCCACTGGTGAGAGACCGGGAGCTGCACTTCTGCCTCCCCGTGAGCACAAGCCATAGAGCTCAGTCCAGAAGAATAGCCCCAGTCCTTGTCCTCCCACCAACAGTACTGGGCAGAGAGAGAAATCCTACTCACACAGCTTGGTCAACTGACTCCTAGGCTATTTCCTCAGACAAGCCAAAGTGCAGAGGGCCGTACTCCTTCAAATTTCACTTCAGCTTCTTGTTAAGTGGAGAAAAGTCCATAAAACAACTATATGTAGCTAAGAGTACTGTCCTAATGCTGGGATGTTTGGGTGGTGATGTCCAAACCACAGAGAAGGTGACAGAATGCACCCCATGCAGAGTAGCGGGGAAGGTGCATTACGAGGTGGGGAAGAGTCTGGTTTCCTAGAAGGGCAGGAGGGAGCAACTGGCGGGCCTTAGAGGGCTGGAAGGTTTGGGTGGGGTAAAGTCAGGGTATGGAGAGGACAGTTTCTGTCTGTTCTGTCTGGAGGGGCTGGATGGGAATCAGAGTGGGGGACAGTGCAGGATA
>RJWM01016322.1:0-45769 GCA_004363535.1 Dasyprocta punctata | reverse complement strand
CTAGTTAAAAAAGATTAAGGGCTAGGTATGGTGACACACATCTGTAATTCCAGCACATGGAAGACTGAGGCAAAAGAATTGCTGCAAGTTTGAGGCCAGCCTGGGCTACACAGTGTGTTCAAGACCAGGCTGAACTACAAACTGTGGCCCTGCTTTGAAAAAAGAAGGAAGAAAAAAGGATTAAAGACTGTAGTTGCAGGAATAGTTAAAATTGTCATGATTCCATTGTCACATGACTTAACTAAAACTAAAACTTCAGAAGACGATGGAATGAAATCAGTTGAAATCAGTTACTCTTTCTAATTTTCTCCAGAAGTTATAAAGTTAGCATGCTAATAAGAATTCTGAATGTTAGATATCTTCTAACTCATTTATCCCTCAGATATACTCTAAGATGTAGCTACTATTGTGTTCATCATTTTGTACCTAGGAACATGAGGTACAGAATAAACAAACATCAGACTACAAGAAAGTGGCTGAAAGAATTCAGGCTTACAGAGTTTGTCCTAAGCATGTAGGATCCTCACATTGCTCTGTGACATTATGATATTTCTGCGATTCAAAAGCCCATGTGTGTGGTCTGTCAGACGTGAGGTGAGAAACCTGGCTTATTTATTTATCCAGAAAGAAGGCCATCCTGCTTTAGCCAAAATGCCTTTAGGAGCAAAACTATTTCCTAATGTTTTGTCATTTTTTCTTCAATTAATTCTAAAATATTTGAGCAACATTCTGTAACTATTTAGCAAGAAATGAGGATAGACTGACTGATATTATCATCTCATTTTTAGCAAGAGTGTTAAATATAAGTGAACAATACCTCACATTTTTCCATTTATGAATATTTTAGTTATACACTGCTAACCTCCTTAGAGTGATTGAAAAGCAAAAAGTGCAGTACTGTCAAGTGTCTACCAGGCTAATCTTTTGTATAGGTGGTTTTTGATCATCGGAATAAGTGTTACCAGATATCTCAAATTATACAATGTACAGCTTTTCTTAATTAATATCATGCTGTATTATAATTACTTTAAAACTGGGAATTGATTTTGTTAGACAGACTATTTCTATATTTACACTAATATCAAGACCATCGCTTGAAATTCAAATTTAGGTAACTTTGTCTTTCCTTCTTAGTATGTACTGTCAAGAGCTTGTGAAATACAGCAGTAAAAATGTCATGTAACTTTGCCTGCACTGTAAAAAAAATAGCTAAAACTGTGTTGAATTCTCCACAAATGTGATTTGTATAAGTTCATATATTAGGTGTTGAATATCTTCCATGGCTCTCTATCCCATTATTCCAAGCACAGAGCTCATTCTATGTCAAAGTAAATGAAATCATTGTTTATATATGTTTGATTAGAATATGCTAAAGAACAGGTGGATGAAGATTTAAGAATTTATTAAGTATTACTGTTCTTCAAAATCCACTTGGCAACATGAATTTAAAGTGGATCAAACTAAATAGAAAAATAAAATTAAAATAAATATGAAAAAATCTCCAGTTACAATGACAGAACTACTATTACTGGACTTTACTACAAATGACCATCCCAAACACAGGACAAAGTACTTGAAGACATTACTGAATTAACAAAATCAACTATTTGAAGGTGCTGTTGACCAAAGAAGGCTGAAACGAGCACACACAACTCTTGAAGGAAGGGATGCACACACAGTGGCTAAAGACCAATTCGAATCAGCCTTCCCTGAAGAATGTTCTTCAGCTGTGGAAGACTTGGGCGTAACAGAACAGTTTATTAGATCAGAGTGGCAGGGGATGGTGTTGAGGGATGCCAAAGTAGCTACACAATGATAGAAAAAGAGAAACTGAAATGAGAAAAACACGGCGAGGTCAGTCCCAGTGGCTGCACGTACACTATGCACAAATACTTTATAGATCACTGAATTTCACATGAGAAAAGAGACTTTGATTTATTCTGGAACAAAAAGTAGGATGCTTAGAACCCAGAGAGAGATTTCTGATGCAGCCCTCCACAATGAAAGCAGAGTCTAGCATTTGGATCCAGCTAAGACAGAAGAGCTAATCAACTGTCCTTTTCTTAGGATATCTCAAAAACAGCATAATTTAAAAATTTTAAAGTTGAATAAAAAGCAATTTAGCTGTCTGAGATCCTGCAGAATTCAAGTACTCCAAAATGTGACTATAATCCACACTGTCCAATATCCAATTAAAAACATTATCCACATAGAGGAAGAAAAATAGAACAACTTGTCAAGAAACAAAACAGTTAATGAAAAGAGAACATAGAATGATATAAATGATATAATGAAAAGAGAATTATAATGCGTTTGCTTAAGGATTCAAAAATTATAGTTATAATTATTGATAAGGTGAGGTATTCAATGGAGAAATAGAAAGTATAAGACAGAACTTTAAATGAACATTCTTTAAGTTACTCAAAAGAAAATTTAAAAAAATCATGGCATAATGTAACCCCAGAAGACAAGATCAATGAATTTAACACAAACAAACACTATAAAAACTAAAAAAGAGCATGAAAAATTATAAATTGTAAATAAATCCTTTGTCACAAATGGGTTGATGATAGGCAATGCAATATATGCAATTTAATTCAAAAATTAGATGACTTTTGAATGTGGAAAGGCAGGTTTTCCAGCGCCATTTATTAGAGAGGCTCTCTTTTTCCAGTGAATGTGTTTGGCCCCTTCATCAAAGATGAGATGGTTGAGTGTGTTTGGTATTGTTTCTGAATATTCTAATTTGTTCCATGGATCCTCAGATTTTTTTTTGCCAGTCCCATGCTGTTTTGAACACAGTAGCTTTGTAGTACAATTTCAAGTCGGGGGTTGTGATGCCATCTGCCTTTTCTTTGCTGCATAGGATTGTTTTTGCTCTTCTAGGTCTCTTCTGACCAAATGAATTTTAGAAATTTATTTCTCTAGTTCTGTGAGGTGTGCAAATGGTATTCTGGTTGGCATTGCATTAAATCTCTATAACAATTTTGGGAATGTGGCCATTTTTACTATGTTGGTTTTCCCTACCCAAGAGCAAGGGATCTCTTTCCATTTTCTTATATCTTCTTCAAACTCCTTTTTCAGAGTACTGTGTGTCAATGCATAAATTTTTTTTCCTTGTTAGATTGATTCCTAAGTATTTCATTTTTTGGATGCTGTTGTGAAGTGTCATTTCCCTAATTTTTCTCTCAGTGTATTTGTCATAGTTTATGAAACTGCTATTGATTTTTGAGTGTTGACTTTGTATCCAACTACACTATTGAATTTGGTTATTAAATCTACAAGTCTTTTGGTGGAACTTTTGGGGTCTTTTATGGAGAGTATCATGTCATCTGCAAATAATGGTAATTTAACTTCATTCCTTCATATCTGGATTCATTTTATTTCTTTCTCTTGTCTAATTGCTCTGGTCAAAGTTTTCAGAACTATATTGAATAGGAGTAGTGATAGTGAACATCCTTGTTTTGTTCCTGATTTTATGGAGAAAACCTTCAGTTTTTGCCCCCCCCTTCTTTTAACCAGGGTTTGAACACACGATCTTACACTTGCCAGGCAAGTATTTATGCTGCTGAGCTAAATCCCCAGCCCCAGTTTTTGTCCACTTACGATGATGTTGGCTGTTGGCTTGTCATCGATGGTTTTTCTCAGATTGAGGTAGAGACCATTTATTCTGATTTTCTGTAGCTTTTGTTTTTATCATGAAAGAGTGTTGGACTATGCCAAATGCTTTTTCTGATTCTATTGAGGTGATCATGTTATTCTGCCTTTATGTACTATACTAAAATCAAAATGGATTGAAGATCTATTAAAACAGAAATACTAAATCTGCTGGAAGAGAGAATAGGTTGAACCTTTGAAGACACAGGTGTAGGTAAAGATTTCATGAACAGAATCCTGGTCTCATGGGAAATACTACAAGAAGTCAACAACTAGGATCTGATCCCATTAAAATCTTTTGCACAGCAAAAGAAACTACCAATAGAGTGAAAAAAACGCCCACCAAGTGGGAAAAAGTTTTAGTCAGTTGTACTTTGAAGGACTAAATCTAGAATACATAAAAAATTGAAAAAAATTCAGACTCCCAAAATTTAAAGACCCAATTCCAAAATGGAAATCTGAGATGGATACACATTTCACATAGGAAGAAATTGGATAGCAAATGAATATATGAAAAAATGTTCAACATCGCTGGTCATATGAGAGATACAGATAAAGACAACCCTGAGATTCCAGCTCACTCCAGAATGAATGATTTTCATCAAGAAATCAATGAATAACAAATGCTGAAGGGGCATGGGGAAAAAGAAACTCTTCTCCACTTTTGGTGGTAGTGTAGACTGGTGCAACCACTGTGAGAATCAGTGTGGAGATTCATCTAAAAACTAGGATTGGAGGTACCATTTGACTCAGATAATTCTTTCTGTGTATCTTCCCAGAAGAATTAAAAACATTATACCACAGTGATATATGTGAACCCATGTTTGTAGCAACACAGTTTTTAATAACTAAATCTTGGAGAAACCTCAAATGCCCATCCACCGAGGAATAGATAAAATGTTTTTTTTTTTTTTATATAATGGAGTACTGCTCAGTCATAAAGAAGACTAAGCTTGAGACATTTCTATGTAAATAGATGTACCTTGAGAACATACTCTCAAGTAAAATAAGTTGGACACACATGTAAATATCACACCATTTCTGTGATGTGAGATACCAAATGTGTAAATAAGGACCAACATGTATAAAAGGTAATGTGAAATAGGGAACCAATAGTTAAAAAGAAAGGGGGACTAGGGAGGGCAGAGGGGGAAAGGAAAGAAAGCAAACAAATAGTAAAAATGTGTCTATATTCTTAAGTGAAATAAATCGGACATGTGTTTAAATATTACATTGTTTCTCTGGTATGAGAAAAGCTATAATAGATACTGGGAAGTAGGAAGAAAATATTCAAATGACAAAGGGAACAAAGGGTGGGGGAGGGGAAAAGGAAAGAAAAGAAAAGAAAAAAGAGAATAGAAGGAAGAAAATGAAAATAAAGCTTTTGTAATTACAGTGGGGAGCGGGTTGAAAGGAGGAGGGGGCACTGGGGGGAAAAGAATCAAGATATATAATGTACAGGCACAAACTCCATTTGATGAATGTGATCATTATGTATATGTAAAATGTACCAATACAATTAATTAAAATTTAGAAAAACAAAAACTTAGAAGAAAAACAGTTTTAGAAATATTGGTTAAGATCTATTTAGTGAAAAACTTACTTTATAAATTCTAAAATAATGATAGAAATGACTTCTCATAAGAAACCTTCTAAAATAATGATAGAAATGACTTCTCATAAGAAACCAGCCTAGATCTGAACGGTACCTTTAACATGTTAACAAAGCAAAACAAAATAACAAAATTGGGAATCTTGACTTCTAGATAAAAAAATACTCTTCAAAAGTGAAAAGAAATAAAGTCAATTTTTTTAAAAAAAAATAAAGCCAAGACAATGCACTCCCAGTAGACCTGTACTTACACAACACTAAAGCAAGTGCTTCAGCTTACAGAAGGTTTAAAGAAATTCTATCCAAACAAATAAAGTACAGTGGAAATGGAAAATGAAAAATATAAAAGATTGTATTTCATTTTATTATTTGGAAAAATAAGAAAAATATATGTTGTGTTAAAAATACATATTTGTAAAGTATATGCAAAAATGGGACCATGGATTGAATTGTTTTAAACGTCAATATATTTGTTCATGTTAAATTTGACTTTTAAAATATTTTATGTGAAAGGATTTAATCTCTATTTTATGAGTTCGATAACAGAGTAAATATTGCAATCTCTGGAGCAAATAATTAGGGATAGAAAAAGATAATTAAAAGGTGAATAGTGGAAATTCAATGCATTAATAAATTAATAAGTTAACTAAACAGCTAAAGAATACAAATAGCAAGCATATCGTTAGATTGCATAGAAAAGTACCACCAAAATATATGTTACCGATAGGAAATCCATATAAAACTGAAGGTCAGACCTAGGCTGAAAATAAAAGAAAAAATGACCCACTATGCTAACAGGACAAGAAAGTATGCATGGCTCTTTCAACATTAAGTACAGAAGTCTTCAAGACAAGGTGTTTCATTTGGCACATAGAGGACCGTTTTTAATACTAAAAGCAGGGGTTCATCATGAAGGCATAGAAATTGCAAAACTTACATTGTTAATAATAAATACTTTTTATTGAAGCAAGCAATGACATAAATGGAAATACTAAAAATTTAGAATCAATAGGAAAATTTGAAGTTTCTCAAGAAATTATGAAATTAACAAGTAAAAGCGATAGAAGGTAGGTGACAGATTTGGACAACACTCCCAAACTACTTAATTAATATTTAAAGAACGCTGCACCAATAATTTTGCATTATATTTTCTTTTTAAATGTCCTTGTACATAATGTACAGATTGAAAAAAATCAAAATGAAAATTATCAAACATTTTAAACTCAATTACATTGAAAACAATGTGTTCCAGTTTGTGAAATTTTGCTAAACGTATGTGAAAAGCATAGATTCAAACATTTATAACTGAAATAAACAATTTGGCTTTTAATAATATGCTTCTACCAAAAAAACTTATAAATGGATAACAGAATAGACTAAAAGAAGGATGCTGTATTGGATGGCAGTGGAGAGCAGCAGAGATCTATGGCAATCAAGACGGATCAATAAGAAAATGTTTTTGAAAACTGAAATTTTATTTTCTGAAAAGATTACTATAGTTTGACAAAGACCTGATGAATTTAATCCAAAAAAATTAAATGTAAAGTCAATCACTATAGATACTACAAACAATGCAATGCTAAGAATATATGATGAATAGTTTCATGGCAATATGTCACAAATTTGATGTAATGAACAAAATTATTGCAACTTACAAAACTTATAGATGAAATAAACTATGAAAAACTCTTCCTCTACCCAATAGTCTTTATGATTGTCCCAAATCATTTTCTATCAAGTAGAATCTCTAGAATTAAATCTTTTTGGTGAATGCTAGGAAATATTTGTGTGATACTGAAGATCAGTTTTATGAGAATTGCTTCAGAAATCATGAAGCATAGCCTTTATACCAAATCCAAAAAAGTGAATATCACAAAACAAAATTAGATATGATTTAGATATAAGTAAATTTAGATAAAAGACAAATATGTAGGAGAATGATAGTTACATACCTAAATAGTTAAACGTAATAAAGTGTTAAATGATGTAAAGTTCAACATACATTCATGCTAAACAACTTTAGATTTTTAAAGACTTTTAAAATTAAAAGGCAATATGCACATTCCCAATGTCTGACAAAGACCTTACGTGGAAATAAGTAAGTACAGCATACAAATAATGGAAAAAACAACTAATTTCACACTTCGGTAGACAACATACTCAAATGACCATAAACATGCGAAAAGGTACTATTAGTTACCAAGGAAATACAAATTCAAGCCACAGTGACATACCATTATAGATTCACTGAAATGACTGTAGTAGAAATGTTGGCACAGTCTATCACTATCAGGAAACTCTTATCACTAGTGTCCAGAAAGATGCTGTAGCTGCTTTGCTACAATTTCAAAGTTCCCTGTAAACTAGAGAGGATTAAAATGAACAGTTTTTTTAAATAGAAAATTTGATATCAAAATAAAAAATTGAATTTATCAGATGACTATGGCTCTGGTTAGAATAAGTGTCCTCGAAGAGCTCACGTGTTGAAGGTTTGGCCCCCACCCCAGCAGCCTTTGGGAACTGGAACTTTTAAGAGTGAGGCCACTTGGAAGGCTCGGGTCACACGGGTGCTTACTGAGGCCTTCAGCAGCTCAGACACTTGTTCCAGTAGCCAGAAAGGTGACCAGCACAACGGCACAGTGTTCTGTACTGTGGCGATCTAAAAATATGCTACAGAACTCCATTATTAAACCTTTTACAAACAAATCAAAATAATAAAACCTACTTAACTTTTCTTTCCTGAAAATAAATCTATATTTCTTATCTTAAACACTGGAGGGTATTTTGTAATTTTCAGTTTCTTTCTTGAAATTTGCTTCATAGGTTAAGGAAAACCTTATCTGCCAAATAAGATAGCTTTGTTCCTATAATACCTTTTTTTTCCACAGAAGATTAAAAACATAGTTTCATAGATATCACGATATCAAGGCCGGTCTCTTTTATATAGTAAACATTTCACATGAATAATGGAAAGTTTCATAGCTTTAAATTTAATTTCACATCCACCCATACTCCTTACTTTTCAATATAAACATGGCAATTTTAACTATGAGGAAATAGTTATTTTCCTTTAGCATTCCTGAGCTATGTTTGCAGATGGGATATTTTATTGATAGGAAATGATTTTAACATGAGGTTCAGCAGCAAACCAAGAGAATTTGTTAAGGTGTGGAGCTTACATCCTTTTCAGAAGGGTTTGTGAAGATTTTAAAAGGGAAGAAAATTGTCCACTATGCCCTATTAGTGTTTGGGGAACATTCTATTTTCTCTCTGTTTAAGTCTGAAATTAATTAAAAATAAAAAAAACTCAAGTCAGAAAAAAAAAAGAAAAAAAGGGAAATGGAAAATAAGCCCCCAAAATTTAAAATAAAATAGAGAATTTGAAAATAGACTTTAAAAGGGCCAAAAAAAGCTGAACATGTAAATTAAAACATTTAAAAAATGCAAGAGATGTAAATTGTACAATAGAAAGTCCTAACTAATGAATGATGAATTTTTTGGAGGGCTTAGGGTGCAAATTTTTCCTGATGTAAAATTTTAAAAATGTGTTCTACAACGGCATTAGCACTGAGCTACTATGATTCCTCCACTTGGCTGGTTATAGAAGCTTGAAAATCAGTCACCCAAACTTATTTCTCATTTGAGGAAGAGTCACACATGGATAAAGATATGTTCAGAAATGCACAATATGACAATCAGCAAATAACATGTAATTCTTCAAATTTATTGGAATTAGGAAGAATATACAGTTGTATAATCATTATATACAAAACAATTCAAATGTAAATATAACATTTTTATCAGCCAATTTTTCTCACAGTATCATAAAATGAGAGAAAGTTTAAATCTATGGTTATTGTTTTAAATGCTAATTATAATATGCTATTAATTTTGAGTCTGTTGCAGTTTTTATTTTTAGATTCAATGATAAATACGTACATATTATACTTAGGCTATTCTTAAATTAATGTACTGAAAGAATGGGATTAATGGTTTTAAGAAAGGCCATTTCAATTTTTACTAGGAATCTGGAAGAGCTATTATTTGTATTTAATCTCATTTCAAGGATAAGGCTGCCTAATTTTCCTATAATATGATGTGCCACACACATTCTAACTGAATTTAATCTCCTGAGATATAGAAATTTAATGTATCAGTCTATAGATCATTATTTGTATTCAAATTACCTGGTAATATTTTCCTATGTATGTTTTCTTTTAACCATATTCTTGGTCTGATCTGAGAGAGTGTGTGTGTTATAATTTATAAATGTTAACTACTTATATTAACCATAAATAAATAAATGACCAATACATGGGATCATGCTAAAAACCAGAAACTGAGTTGTAAAACAGAGGCTACAACAGAAAGGTCATAGCAAAGGCTGTGTTTTGGATCAAAAATGTTCCCCAAAATGCTCAGGTGTTCAGAAGTGGGGCTTCTGAAAGGTGATTGGGTCACAGCAGCAGGAGCCTCACCAATCGATGAAGCCAGTTCACAGCTGAATGGGCTAAGAGGTGCGGTCTACTTGGAGGAAGGAAGCCGTATGGGCCACAACCTCGAAGGCTGTGACTTATCCCTGGCCCCTTGACCTCTGTCTCTCTGTTTCCTGACTTGCATGTGGTATGCAGCTTTCCTCTGCAAGGCAATTCTGCCTCCCTAAGGGTGTAAATATGGAGCAGCTCACCACTGACTGAAATCCTGGGAACTGTAAGCCAGCTAGAATAAAGCTTTCCTCTTTCAAGTTATTCTTCTAAGTACATCATCACAGGTATTTTGCCAGGTATTCTGCAAAGCTTACGCAGCAATGACTACAATTCTGTCACTTTTTTTCGTTGTATATATAGTGAATGTAGTGGATATGCTCACCTTTAAAAAATGTATTGTAAGTGGCATTTGCAATAGGGTTACTTGAAAAAAATAGCAAATTATTGTAGAGTTTAATTGAAGTTATTATCCTTTATTTTGAAATCTATAGAAAGAAAAGCTTACATACTACATACAGTATTTTTGTTTAGTAGCTTCAAAATACTATGTAACATTCTTTGAATGATTATTAATATTGATAAAATAGTAAACTCAATCTCAAAAATGTAATGATATTTTTGGCACTTTCACTTTAAAAAGAAAGTCATCTTTCCTTAATTTTATGCTATGAATAGAATTTACTTTTAAATATAACTTTTCTGTGGGGAGAAATTGCAAACTCCACTGTTAAGCCACATAAACTATGTATCTTCTAGAAATGCACGTATACTTTTGCTATAAAGAAAATAGTATCTGGGTAGATGTCAAGATAGCCTTATACTTCTGTTTGCTTGGTATTGGGTTTCTGGTGAAATAATAAAAATGGTATGTGCTTTGTTAAATAGTGCTTGAACTCCAAGAGCAAAAATTCAAAAAGCAAAGCCCATTTCATTTTGATATCATGATGTGAAACACACAAGATTCTGATCTCTGAAAATGTAATAATGGGATAAGAAAGAGGTCATAGTTTACTCCTCTGACAATGAAGATGCTAGCATGTTACTTATCCAACAAAAACACTTTTAAAGTAGAGTGTTTTGTATATTTTTTGACTACTGGATGATCACTTAAATTTACTTTCTTTTTCTTTGTCGTGGATGATTTACTTCACCTTTCATTACACTTCATTTTCACACATGATGCTGTTACAAAGCTTATTTGTAGTAATACCTGTAGATTAAAGTGAACATAAAGTGTAATATTATGCCATTACCAACACTTGTGGCAGGAGCATCTCTATCAGTCTTAACTGGTGTTAATTTTTTTATTCCATTGCTTTTATGTTGTTTCCAGTCAGTTAAAATATAATCATCCTCATTAAAACAGTTTCAACTCTAATTTTTTTTCATTCTATTGCCACTATAATAAATTAACTGCATCTGTCTGTATTTGTTATTTTTGAAACAATCCAGGTTGATTAATATTGAGACATTTCAATGAATTATTTCACATGGGGTCATTTGAAAAATGCTAAAGGCAGCAAATGATACAAAAATATCTCAACGTGTCATTTGTGATTACACTACACTGATGATAATGACTGATGATCTGCAAACAACTGCTCTGTATTTTTAAACTAGATGTAGCAACCTAAAGATTAGAATCAGCCTCTAGCTGATTTTTCATCGAGGAAGGATGAATTTTAAAAACCAACCTTTCCTTTGTCTTCTCACCCGTGTATTGTCAACCTTAGTATTCAAGATAAAGGGATATTTTCTCTGCATTGGTGATTCTGGTTCCTTTGGTGTTGCCAGAATTTCCTAACTTACTAAAAAACAGAACATAGGAAGACAAAGTGGTGTTTTATGGCTGCCTCCGGTCTTTTCTACAGGATCTTGATCCCAGTTTAAAGACAGTCACTGGAAGACAGTACAGTTGAATTAAGTAGAACATTATTAATAAATACACATAGGATTTTTTAGTTCATTTATTCTGTATTTCATACTAATTCTATTATTGTGACAAGAACTTGATTATGATTTCCAATAAGATAAAATGATGTTTTCAATATCACAAAACTCTAAGGCCAGCTTTTTTGTCTGTGTAAGAAATTCTCTACATGTTTTTTCAGGGCTTAATGGTGGGTGTACTCTGCGTTACACATAGAAAATGGAAAATGGTGGGTATGATCCTAACTTTTAACACTGGTTTATTCTAGTGTCCTTGAGTAAAGCATAGGATTATATAAAGTGAATTTTAAAAGTTATTTTGGAAATATTTCTGCTTTGGAAGTAGAATGTGAAAAAATAATAACGTGTTTTGAATTCCCATGAAGTAATATTGTGAACAGATTTCAAGTATTATTAATTATAGTAATATATGGGAAGGAGAAAATATTTCTTCAGGGCCTCTAGAAATTAAAAAGTCACCTTTTAAGTCATGAGTAGACTTAAGGTAAAATTACCTCTTTTTTCATTCTCGCTATCCACAAAAACGAAATTGAAATTGATGGAAAAATTTGATAGGTATGAAGCACTAATTATTATTTGTTTTTATTCAAAAAAGAACATCAAGGTTGAAAAAAATCACTTTACTTTCAAAATTCCTATATTAGTATGTGCGAATACTATCTATTGGTGAGTTTTATTGTAATAAACCTAAAAGAACTCTAAAGCCTTTAGCACCTGGAAATTGAACATAATGGTAAAATGATTGCTTAAAGACTATGCTTTATTATGTTATTTCTTTCTTAGACCTCATGCATAAAGGGATAAGATACACACAAGTTTCATGTTAAGATAATAGTATTATACTACCAGAACTACAATAAGAAATGAGATTGCTTCTTCTACTGTAACATCCATTTTTCATTGTTTAATGACGCCAAGAGAAAAATCCCCTTGAAAATTTGATATGCAGATGAGGTCTGGTTATACATTGCATTCAAAGATGGGATGACTTTATGAAATTATCTGGAAAGAAAAATGCAAGCAAGGATTTTTATCTAATATAGAGTTCAATCTCCATCTACTTAGAAAAAGTTTGCTGTCTTGTTCATTTGAAAATAGACTGTTGCATGTAAACAAGACAGAACTGTTGTGAAGGTCATTAAAAAAGATACAATTCATACTTCTTCCACAAAATATGTCAACTCGTAGAACAATGTTTACTTCTACCAGAGCACAGTCTTTGCTGTAATGTGTTTTTTAAATTAATGAAGTGTATCGGCAAATTTTAGGTAGGCATAATGATCTATAACATGTTTGACTTTCCTGTGTGCATAAAGTCCCTGTTAGATTTTGTTCTAAATTATGTTAGATGCAACATTAATAAAACATATTCTGGAATTTATTTCTGGGATTTTTTTTCTTCAAACATTTTACTTCTCAGAGAAATTCTTCGCAATTGGCATTTTAATGTACAGGAATGAAAGCTATGCGTATTACAAAGTGCAAGTTATCTCATGAAAAATATTTACTTGAACCTGCTCATACAATGTTTCCTGATAAATGTTTGTATTCTTAATAAACATGTCTATTCACATTGAATGTGCATATATTTATACACTTCATTAATTATCCATTTTAAAAATGTAAGAACATGTATGAAAGTTGTTTCTGGTATCAGAGAAACCTACCTATATATATTCAGTTCTCTTTGGCTGTATGTTTCAGCAATACATATTCAGTTGCTTCATAGTGGATTATTGAACGTGACTTTACACTTTCCATTCTTTGTAGAGTTTATGTAACTCGGTAATGTAATTCCAGTGAATTCCCAGGATGCTAAGACACTGGGTAAGGTTTCCAAAGATTTTAGACACTTCTTGTTCTTTTCGGCTGAAAAGTATAAAACATTTCATTTTCTCCTACAAGCAACGGGAGATTTCTCCTAGAATCAAGTGAACATCACAGTTTCATTGTTTTTATTTTTTTCATAACTTCTTTCTCAGTTGAAGAGTTTGGTAAGAATCTGCTGGAAATTCTGCAATACTAAGATCTGTGCCTATCCTTAAAATGTAGTGCTTAGTTTACAAAAGTGATCTGATTTTATTATATGTTAATATGCTTTTATTTGCACCATAACTTAAAATAAAAGCATTAAATTAAGTGTTTAAATTGGTTTACACTATTTCAGAGTATTTTGAAAAATTAAAAGCTCATAATCTTATGCAATTCATGGATAAATACATCTATGGAAATTTAAATTCGTGGATTTTAAGATATCAATAAGTAAAATGCTATGCACTTTATATATAAATGAAATGTATATATATATCTGCATATATCTATTTAATGTGGCTATCTATTGAGTTTATATAAATTATGTATTGAAAAATGTATATTTCTATTTATTCTGAATGACAGGATCACACGACCTTGAAAACTATTTTTAAAATGACAACTTTTAAATATTCTATTTATTTTGATAGTTTCTCCTCTCAGTTGGTGGTGTACTTTCAATACTGTGTTTCTTCTGTTCCCTGTGCTATGGTCTGAGTGTGTTCCCTCCAAATTCCTAGTCTGAGGTCCTAATTTATAATGAGATGGTCTTTAGGACTGGAACCCCAGCTAACAAGTAGTTCATGAGAGTGGAACACTCAAAATGGTATTAGTGCCTTAAAGAAAACCAAGAGGACCCCGGAGAAGACTTTGCCCCAAATGGAGGGATTCAGTGAGCAGGCTGCTGGCTATGAGTCAGGAAGGTGCTCTCTGCAAGCTGTGAAGGTTTGTACTGTGATCAGGACGACTTCCATCCTCCTGAAGTGTGAGAAATAAATGTGTGAGTCACCCAGTTTGCTTGCTTGTTTGTTTATGTATTTTGTATAGCAGCCTGGATAGACTATGTTACCCTTGTTGCAGTACCATGTCCTTATCCGATATGGAGCTTTTTACATTATTTATCACTCTGCAATTGTATGGTTATTCGTTAAAAAGCACTTCTCCCTCATAGACTATTAGTAGGTATCTTGCCTTATTTCCCATGGTATTCCCAACCACTATACGGAAACATGAAGGAAATAAAGTCACCAATAAACATTTTGTTAAACGAATTAACTTACTAAAAGAAAGTTATGTGTAAAGCAATGAACAGTTCCCTCTGGTTAATGAACAGCCTGACTTTCCTGGAATTTGCTGGCAGGTTGAAGGCTAGTATATAGACCCTGTGTCTCTCTAGTTACCGCTTTTCTGTCTTCCTTCAGAATTTAAGGGAAAGGTGGCAAAAAGCATGCAGCAAGAGACTTTAGTGGTGGGAGCAAGAGTACAAAAACATCTGTCACATTATTATCCCAGATTGTCTCCTCTAGCTGGGTTGTGTTACCCAAATCTTAGGGATCAGCTATTTATAAGCCATGCACGATCACCATGGCTACCGCTTCATCTGTGGGATGTGTGCGATGGCTGCCTGTCTCCCCTGCTTTCTGGAGCCCTCAAATTAGCAGAACACATCTGTTAAAATTTGTATATGGTACAAGAATTTCTACTAATACTTATTCTTATGGACATGTAGACCATGACATTATTCCCAAATTTACAAATTTCTTTGTCGAATAGTAAGTTTTTGTGACCTATATTTCTGAACTATTTTTAAAGGTTTTACATAATATGATCTCTAACCTAAAGTTCACGACTTTACTACAACTCTTCAAAAGTATATATATTTTTTCCTATGCCAATAGAAGCACAAGAATTTGAAGTAAAAGGTGCATGTCTCGATATACTTACTGTCTCATCTATATTCATCCAGTTTTAATGGTGACACTTAGCACATAATTATAAATGGCGGAAACTGATGGTTACATGAATACTTGGGTTCACTTAAGGGAATATGCTTTGAGAAAATTTTGAAAAGTAGTATTTGCACATTTCTATTATTCATTTTATTGCACATTGGAATTATTAACTTTCTCTTATTGAAGACATTAGATAAAATTTATCCTTGATGATAAAACACATAAATTTCGAATCCACTACATTTTTATAATGTAAATGTAGAACTTTGAAAAAGTCACAAAAAATGAGATTAATTTTATGATACACACAAAATAATTCAATGTGACCATGCAAACTTCTTGATGAAGTTCTTGATGAAAGTATCAATCAGAAATCATGTTTTCTTTCTTCTTGCAAAATTTGAAACTAAGAGAACTACTGTAGTGAAACTTATATCATTTTTATCTTTAACACTATTTTTTGAAAGATGTAGTTTTGTGACCTCAGTGTTATTTCACTGGAACACTATTTACTATGCTTCCCCATCAAGTTTTATTTCTTTCTCAAAATGAAGGTCTTACATTTATTTTTGTTTACGTAAGCGACACTGGTGCAATGGCATTTTAGTTTGGTTCCAGGTGTCGCTTTATAGATCTCATCACTAGAAAGTGATGGAGTGGAGGATGAGTGTATGAGCACACATGCTGTCCTGTTGTGATTGGACAATACAAACAATTGATTTCAGATATATTTTCAGTTGAAAGAAACTAGCATTTTTTTTTTACAATTCATGATTACTTTGATGTTTTTATTTCGATATTTCCATTTCCTATTGTTAATAGCAACCTGATGTATTTAAACTCTCATTTCAAATGCTCTGCCCAGTCCTCATTCTTCTGTCTTTTCGTGGTTGTTTTCTTGTCCTCGGACTCTGAAATTCTTTAGTAATTCCTTAAATAAAATGCTGTCTTTTATAAAAATAATTGATTTCAGAAGCACTATAACTGATCATAACTTCACTAAGTTGTTTTCTAGTGTTATTAAAGACTGCACACATAGTTCTGCTATGCTTTCACAGAGCTAATGCTCCTGCTCAGAGAGCGGGGAAGTACATTAGAAAGAATTATTAATGTCACTAGTAAGGCTTAATGTTTGATCAATCTATGTATACATGCACATATAATGTTGAGTTCATACAGAATTGGAATACCAGACTTAATACTGTTATTTCTGTCTAAAATACTTGACTTAAAATGTACCTCAAGTGATGCATCTCCACATCAGCATTTCATAAAGCAACACTGGTCCTAATTTTAGAAAACCAGTGCACTACAATACTACAAATTATACTCCAGAGGAGGAAATGGCAATAAAGACAAGCTGTAAATAAAAAAGGAACTTTAGTTCTATTCATAGACTAACACTACTCATCTTGCTTAGAATACTTTTATATTGATCTTCCAGAGACATTCTCTTGTCTTGATAGGCTCTTTCTTATTTTCAGTATCTGTTTATTTTCAACTTCAGCATGCTTAGGCATCTCTGTGTGTCTCATTTATCTTCAATCCATAGCAGTTTCCTTTGCTCTGCTTATACGTATTTACATCTTACCCTTTGTAACTGGCCGAATAACTTCACAGTTGTGATTTATCTTCCTTTAAAGTGCTGAATTTTACATTTGAATTTTTAAATATATAGTTTTAATTTTTAAAATTCACTTATAAATATGTTTTTTGAAACAGTGCCTCGCTATGTAGCCCAGGCTGGCCTTGAACTCAGGGCACTCCTGTCTCATCATTCCAAGTGCTGAGATTACAGATGTGTGCCACCACACCTGACTATATATTTTCAATGGACATCCTACAGATTTAGAACACAGAAATGTGTGTGTAATATGCATACTACACATCTTATATATATATATATATATTTATGAATATAGACATATACATATATATTATATACATATAGTATATATATATATTTGTGTGTGTGTAGATTCAAGGGAAAGTTGTAGCTGGAATGTTTCTATTATAGGCTACAATACAGAGAAATACTATTTTCTTACTAGTGTAGAAGGGAAATATCCTGTCTGTCTTCATCGTTCAGGAGGAGAGATTCGATTCCTATATAAAATCATAAAGTTTTAAATTTGAATATATAAAGAGTGGTTTCCTATGGAACATTTTATTAGGGCTAGGATGCTAGGATAAAAGAAAATGGAAGAATCAGAAGGATGTCAGGTAGTGATCCACTCTGAAGTTCACAAAGGGTCATACATATTTTAGTTATAATTTTCTTCATTTTAAAACTTACCTCATACAAATATGGAGCATTGTTTGTGTTGGAACTTAGAGGCAATTAAGAGAGACCTGGGCATCTAGGTAAAATTAGAATAATTTCCTTCTTCACCTAAACCCTCATGGAATTTTTCACTACATATAATTTTAGATCACTTCAACTCTGTGATTGCATACTGGAATCCTTGGACACAAAACCATGATGTATTGTGTTGAAGTATACAACTTGATGCCATGCTCATTCCAGGTGCGTTATCTCTAACTTATAAAAACATTGACCGAATATAATTGGAGGGAAAGTTTGGCTAAACTAAACTGAGGCATTATCCTAGGTAGGGCTCCTCGAATGCAGAGTTCAGTGAGAGTTGTGTGTCCACAGGATTTACAGAAGAGCAGCAGGGCAGGGCTGGGAAGAGCCGTGAGCTATTAACACTCAGAGCGCCTGGGACATCCACAGAACAGATGAATAAAGAGACCTGGGCAGTGGGCCAGCAACGTTCACTGCAAGAAGCATCGAATATTCCACAACAGACTGTATTTCCCTGTAGAGCAACTTCCTGATTCTCCTGAGCGGAAATAGCTAGAGGAAGGCAAATCAATCTCTCTGGTTTCAAATATTTGATGCTATTGTCAGTGGTGGTAGTAGTTTAGTTTTATATCCTAGAGTTAATTTAGCTTCTTTGGCTTTAAATCTTGTATTTCAGGATTTCCTCCACCCCCACTATAATTTGCTTGTGATAGAGAGTGCTGAAACATTGCATTCTGCAGCTGTTGTTCCAACTGTCTCCTGGTTATGATACCTCTAATTTGAGGACAAAACAAATAAATAAATAAAGATAAGCATGTAACCACTTAGGAATATCAGTTCCATGTGATGTAACATTCATATTTGTGACTTAAGCACTTTATTTGTTGCTTTATGGTACAGACAATTGCCAGATACCTCATTTCTGTCTTTTAAATCTTAAATAAGATTTTAATTACCTAGCCATCTACCTTAGACTTTTGCCTACTGTCATCCACTAATTCCAGTAACCATAGGCTTATTAAATAAGTTTTCAAGGAATATTCAGTTTGAAGCTTCTCTTTCTTGATAAATAAAGTTATGAATTCTTTACTGCTAGGTCATTCCACCCTCACTGGGATCTCATGTACTTCATAACTATTAAAAGTTTTTTACAATTTTGTCTGATAATTTAAAAAAAGTTTTTGAGAAGCATTATTAAAGGAGATGTGAGAGTATTCATATTGTGTATCTTTTTAATTTCAGTAAGATCGCAAGAAGAATCAGTAAATACAGATACTTATCAATCTTATTCCTAAAGCTCTGTGCCATTTCCTGTCTGACCATTTTTGTATAACAGTATTTTTATATTTTGTGAGCTATTCAGCTAAATTATATTTATAATTATATATGCAAATTATTTCATTTATAATTAATTATTGATAAATAGAGGAATGTAATTTTAATTTGTAATTTATATATATTGAACAGATCACTTAAAAATTCCTTAGAAAATCAACTTAGTTCAACCTGGACTTGAACTCACTACATAGCCCAGGCTAGTGCCGAACTCTGCAATCTTGCGGCCTCAGACTTTGTAGTACTAGGATTAGAGGTGCGTGCCACCCTGCCAGGTCTGGAATCAACTTTTATTTTGAGACATGGTCTCACTGTGTAGTTCAGGCTGGCTTTGAACTCAGTGTTGGCCTCCAACCAGCAGTGATCTCTCAGTTTTATTTTATTTTATTTTATTTTATTTATTTATTTATTGTACCAGGACTAGAACTCATGATCTTGTGTTTGCCAGGCAGGTGCTTATCCCCGGCCGTGGAATCAGCTATTATAAGTGACTTTATTTCTACATGCTTTTTCTGGTCATAGTTATACATTTTTTTATAGGAAAAGTGATTTGTAAAATATCTGCAGAATATAGGAGCATCTGTTTGCTTTAGCAGCACATATTTTAAAATATAGGAGCATATTCAATTAGAGTTTCAAATCTTACTGACTGGAAGTCTACAGTTTCTATTCTACACTGTTTTTCTTTTCATTACATCTTGAATAGCAACATACTTGATAATTTTTTTCTATTTACAATTTATTTCTTGAGCAGTTCGTAAACTTGTGGCATTAAAATTAAATAATTTCAATAAGTTTATCATGTTTCTTTGGAATTCATGGGAGCAATGTAAAATACATGCAATGAGAAGAAATTGCAGTTTTATATTAGGGAATCTAAGATGACTTTGGGGGATATTCCTTAACTCCAATTTTCAAAAGCTTAAGGGCTTCAATTCAGTTGTTCTGCAGGTATATATAAATTAACATAGTATATCACACAAAATTTTTAAACATAGTTGCTGCCTAAAATCATGCATATCATGTATATAAATTTTTCTACATACATACATAGTGCTGTATGGAACACTAATAGTTTTTAAGATAGGGCACAAGAAAGTGCATATCTTTTTAGTAAGAAATGTATATACCGGTAATCATACTTCTAACTAGTGATTTGTAATAAAAAGATAATCTAAAGCAAAGAAGATAAAACCAACCTACAATTCGTGAGAATATGTTAACATTCTCTTTATATTCCACCCTTGAGATTGAATTTAAGATGCATGTGTCGAAGCAACTTATGGTGCTGAGGACCAGACGCTACAGTAGAAATAGTGAGGCATGGTCTCTGTGTAATTGGATAGTTCCAGAGCTTTAATAAAGTGGAGAATGAAGAAAGAATTCCAGCTGAAAAAATAAAATTAAAGAGAAAGCATAGAAGAAGTTACGTTAAGGGAGCCAACTCAACATGAAAGTATATTTTGAGCATAGATTTAAATATTCTAGTCTGTGCTTAGATTATGATTTTCATAGTTATAACTGTTGTTGTACTAATGTTGATTATAAACCCTTGACTAGTTATTTCCTTTGTCAGAAATGGTCTTGTTCACTAGATAGTAAACTTTCTGGAAGCATCAGTTGTGTCTTATGATAATTCTCTGTGTGCTTCATAGCACATATTAGAGTGAGCTTCAGATACTACAAAGGAGTATGAACAGAAGACAGATTGGATTTCATTTGCCTGAGTATTAATACTCTGGCAAAATTATCCTTGCGGATTGATATTTCCACAGTTTCTTTTTCAAAAGTATTTTGAACAATATTTGCTTCTTCTGGTATCCAAGACTTTCTCAAAATTTCTTCTGGATTCTAAGAATCCTTATAGGCTTGTTACAATTTTTAAGTTAGTGACAGTTTCTGCATGTTGAAAAAATGAATGACCTCAATACATACATAAGAGACATTTTGCTGCCTATGGGTTCTTCCCTGAAGAACTAGACTCATCACAGGAATGTTTTCTCTCCAAGAGAAACAACCATATGCAATTGTAAAGACCAAAACAGACTTTAGATAATTTACAGCTCTTTTATATGCAATAGGGTTTGCACATGTACAGATACATACTGATAAAGTTAGAAAGGTGTGTATTTTCAGTTTACATCTTTTCCACCCAATTTACAACTTCTTACCACCCAAAGAGATACTTTTCAAGACAGATTATACTCAGTACTATCAATATATCAGATTCAGAGTGCATTATTTTCAGATCATTGGACAAATAATTCACTATACAATTCGTGTTATAGATAATGATTATGCAAATAACTCTGTTAAAGAATGAAAATTTCTTTATTTTCTAAATATTACCTATCATATCCAAATATATTCATTTGTGATGTTTATTAATACCTTAACCCTTCAACCATTAGAATATGTACCATGCAATTAACAATTTTCTGTTAAGAGGTTGAAATAGGAGTTCCCTGAATATTTAATCTAAAGAGAGTAAAATTAATGGAATGGATGATAACATTGATATATAAAGACTAGATAGGAATAAGCTCAATTTTACATATAAAAATAATTTATGCCAAGCTGTGTGACAACATTTAATCTCTAGAATAACCTCAGCAAAAGCAGACAACATTTAGTGCACGCTCTTTTAGCTCCAAGTCACCTATTGAAGCTGTTCTTCAGATCATTCATAAAAAAGCATCTCAGTAAAGGGTTTGTTCTCCTTTCAGTTTGTTAAAGATAAAAGACTAAACAATGCCCTAATTTTTGATTTAGTTGTTTGTCTTTATACCACATAAAATGAGGCTCTATTGATATCAATAAATAATACAGGCCAATCAGTATGTTGAAGAGCTTCTTTTTGCCTGATTAAATTAGATATTTCAGTTAAGATTTAGGCTGTAATAGCAGTAAACCTGATTGAAGTTTGACTTTTACTCAGGTAGTGCTGCTTTCTGTCTCTTCCACATGTGCTCCTGTTCGGAAAGGGGTAAAGGATCTACCTTCTCTACCTCTCTCTAGGAGCTTCATAGCAGAAAGGTTTCTCCTAAGTGCTTCAGCAGACCTCTCATGGTGTCTGAGAGGTCCACAGAATGCTGCCTCCAGAATTCATAAACCACTGCTCTCATTCATCCTTTCCTATTCATTAGTCACCTATAGGAAGTAACTGCACTAAACAATAAGCTAACATTGTGCTCAGTTATGCTTGCTGACTAATCAACATAGGGTATCTTATGTTATTCATACCGTCTTGTAATAGTAATCAACATTAACTATTTTTATTCCTAAAATGTATTCTTAAAAAATATTGACAAGAAGACTACAGTGTGACCAGCCACTGTGCAGTGGATGTGTGGAATCTGCTAGAGCTTTGTCAGAATCCTTGTGGCATCCAAATTTTGTACATTAGAAAACTGATCATGGATAATTAATTTGCATTGAATTCTTATTTTCAATATCTTTTTTAAAATTAAATTTATTAATACTATTTTGATATACATCAAGACCATATTCATCAAAGGAAATTTGTACCCATATATATTTTGATTCCTTTTTTCCCAATCCTCTCCCTTCCTTTCAACCCCTCTTCTCCTCCCTATTTATAAAGCTTTGCTTCCATTTTATCATTTTTTATTGTTTTTTTCTCTTCCTTTCCCCCTCACCCTTCTTAGTTCCTCTTTCCTTTTGAACAATTTCTTGCTATTTTACAATACCCATTATACATTTTAACCCTTATTTACTCTTTTAGTTTCTCACACCAGGGGGACCATACAATGTTTACACGTGCGTTCAATTTTTTTCACTTGAGTACAGTCTCAAGGTGTATGCATTTACCTAGAAATGTCATCAAATGGCAAATAAATATGTGAGAAAATGTTCAATGTTATTGATCATTTGAGAGATGAATATTAAAAGAACACTGAGTTTCCATCTCTCTCCAGAAAAGATGGTTATCATCAAGAAATCAACCAATAACAAATGCTGAAGGACCTGTGGGGAAAAAGAAACTCTTCTCCACTGTTGGTGGGGTGTAGACTGGTGCAACCACTGCAGAAATCAGTGGGAAGATTCCTCAAAAAACTAGGATTAAAAGTCCTGTATGACCCAGCTATTCCTTTCTGGGTATCTTCCTGGAAGATTTAAAAACCACAGTGATATATGTGCACATATGTTTATAGCAGCACAGTTTGCAATAACTAAATCTTGGAAACAACCCAAATGCCCACCAACCAAGGAATGGATAAAAGAGATTTTTTTTAATATAATGGAGTACTACTCACTATTTCTTAAGAATCCTTTCTCGAAATAAAAATGGTTAATGTCGATTACTATTGTGAGACAGTATGAATAACATAAGATATCCTACACTGGCTAGTCAGCTCATGAACTCTCCATCATGCTAAATGGGGTATGTGAGAAGTAGGTTAGCAATAATAATGCTAAGTAAACAAATTCTAGTTCACACTGTAGTTTTGCAAACTCAAATACTCAGGTCCAAATATTCAAATGCAAACACTTAAAGGTTTCAGGGTCCCATGGACCAGTTTGAGAAACACTGCACTCGAAGTTACAAAGTCTAAATTTGGGAAACGGACCAACTATAGACAAATGTAGACACTGGAATGATACTCATTTACTTAGTTTTTTTTTTAAAGAAAATACATAAAAAGAAAGAGTGCCATTTGAAAGATTAGGAAATTGGACTGCTCTGTTATTCACATCAACTGTGGTTTTGAGAAAGTTGTGATTCTTCCTCAAAATTGCTCCATGGAGAACTGTGTTTGGTTAAATCCTCATATGTGGATTAATTTTATGGAATTCTGCCTGAAAGGAAGCACTTATTTATTTGGAGAAATGGAAAATGGACGAGAAGAGGTTATCTACACCATGCCATCTCTCCTTTTTAATTTTTTACTGTTATTGGTACACGTTTGCCGTAGATGATGGTTACATTCATTATAGGGCATTGATGCACAGTGTAATTTATCCTCAGCCCCTTTCCCTCCCCTCTCTCTCACCTTTCCCTCTGTTTCTTGATCCAGTCTCATTACATAAATAAGATATGAAAAAAATGACAAAATATTTTCTTACTTAAAAACTTTTATTTTAAAATAATTTTCTGCAAACAAAAGAATACAAAATAGTATGAAGAATTTCTTTGTGCCTGCCACCCAGCTTTCCTCAAAGCTCCATAGCCTTTAACTGCTGCTTAGCCTTTCATTCATGCTTCACAGCTTTTCTACTAGTGTTGGTTTTGTATTCCAGAATCCAGTCTGGGCTAACATGCTGTGTTTTGCAAAATATCTCTTTAATTTTTTTCCAAATTGTGACATTTTCTTAATTATCATGCTTCTCATGACCTTGACAACTTTACATTGTACTAGCTAAATATTTTGTAAGATGGATCTCTTTGTTTTGTTTTGTTTTGTTTTTGTTTTGTTTTGTTTTTGCAGTACCAGGGATCGAACTCACAACCTCGCACCTGCCAGGGCAGGCGCTTGAGCCACTGAGCTGACCTCCTGGCCCTAGTTTTTTAAGTCAGGGTTGCACTATGTAGCTCAGGCTGGTCTTGTGCTCACGTTGTAGCCCAAGATAACCTCGAACTCACAACACTCCGCCTACCTCAGCCTCCCAAGTGCTGGGATTAAAGGCGTGCGCCACCACGCCTGGCTGTAAGATGGATCTCGATCTAGACTGAGTGTCTTCTCGTGACCAGACTAGGATTCTGCATTTGGGGAAGAATACTGCTGACCTGGGGATGGAGCTCAGTGGCACGGTGTCTGCCTGGCAAGTGCGAGGTCCTGAGTTCTATTCCCAATAACACACATACACAAAAAGAATGTTGCTGAGATGAAACATCTAATCATTGCATAATGATGTACAAAATACTAGCATAACTGGCTATATTTAGCTTGGTTCTGGTAGTGCTCCTCAGATTTTTTTTCACTTGTGTAATTATTACATTTCTCTACTTACACTTTTTTTGAAAGTTAGTTCCTGAAATTAGCTCCATAAACACACTACTGATAAACATGACAAATTTCTTTGTGTCAAATAATTCTGAAAATAGATAATCTAAAAATCACTATGTGTTAAGTCAAAAATCTTCTATTTGAGCTTCTATATGTGGTAATTTTAGATAGAATTAAAAAGTAATGACTAAATGAGGTAGCTCTTATATCTATGTTGTTTTGATAGGAAAACGTAAAAATTTCTCAAGGCTATCTCTGATTTTTAAGTAGTACTCAGAAGGAGTTAGTCTTGAATAAAAGGTGAAAAGTAGAGAGATAGGACCAGAACTTGATTTTTGCAATAAGTAAATGATTTCCAAGGTTTCAGCTACTTTTTAAAGCTGAATCAATTCACACAGAAAGTGAGATTGTATTTAATATCAGAAGCAGTATACTCCCCTGTCCTTAAATTACTGTTTGATGCCAGGCCGAATGTGTCTAATTTGCTTTCGGGTGGCCTACTGCTCACTAAAAGAATGAGGACTCTATCAAATATACATTTGTTGCATTAACCAACATTTCCAAAATTATGGGTTATAAGTGCTTGATATATCATGGGAAAATCTCCAAGTAAATTGAAACTATTGCCATCTATTGACAAACTTCCTGTCTGATACTCTCATTTATGCAATATCTGGAGAAGTATAAATGAATACAAAAGAACATGAAGGAAAATCCTCATATTAGAATAAAACTGCTTAAGAAATCCATTAACATACATCTTTCATTTGTCAGCACAACCCCTATCATAACAGGCCTCCCAAACACACACATACACTCAAATTCTCTTTTCTACTAGAGAGTTTTGTCAATGCTACGTCTCAATTTGATGTGAGACTTTAAATCATCCTCACCAACTAGAATCAACTAGCTGTCAAGTTTCATTGATATTGATTCTTTCTTTCAAAATAATGCTTTGATTTATTATTTTTTAATACTTTTTTGTGGCAGGGATCAAATCTGGGGTTTTTGCACTGGGCTAATTTCCTAGCCCTTTTCTGTTTTATCTTAATTGATTGATTGATTGATTGAGGCAGGGTCTTAATAGCATGCTAGATTTCCAGGCTGAGCTTGAACTTGTGATCCTCTGCCTCATATTCTCAGAGTGCTAGGATTACAGACATTGCCCCACCTTGCCTAGCCTTCATATTCTTACTGACTTCATCTTATTTCAAATTCGCTCCTGTGAACCATCCAAGTAACTTCCTTCCTAGAGCCCTTTCTCAGACTCTCTTTTCCTATCATTTATTTGATTGCTTGTAACTACATGATATTCACAAATGTTACATACAATTTATAAATTCCTGGTAAAAATGTAATGGTTCTCCTCTATTTACAAAGTATTAACTCAAATATACTAATATACTGTTTTTATGTTCATTTATAAGTTAGAGTTACCATATATATATATATATATATATATATATATATATACATATATATATATATGGTAAAAACACTATTTGGCTTTCTGCTTGTTTTGCATAGCATAATGATATCCTGTCACACCCATTTCCTTGCAAATGACATGATTTTGTTTTTCTTTATGGAAAATAATGCTCCATTGTGCTTATATGTAACATTTTCTTTATCCATTCATCCATTGTTGGCCACCTAGGGTTTTTCCATGGTGTGGCTTGTGAATTGTGGTTCAGTACACAGGAGTACTCAGGTGTCCTTTGAGTATACTGACTTGAACTCCTTTGGGTATATACTGGTGAACTGTATAGCTTGATCAGCTGGTAGCTCTGTATTTAGTTTCTGAGGAATCTCTGCGCTGATTGCCATAGTGATTGTAGTAGTTTACACTCTTCTTAAGAGTGTAGAATAGTTCCTTTCTTCCTTAGCAGCATTCAATTTATTTATTTATTTATCTGTTTATCTTTGCATTCTTGATGATATCCATTTGCAATGGAGCAAGATACATCTCAATGTAGTTTTGATTTACATTTCCTCAATGACTAGAGTTGTTAAAAATTTTTCATAGCCTTTTAACCATATGAACTTCTTTTAAGAAGTGTCGTTTTTAATGCATCGGCTCATTTGTTGATAAGGTTTTTTGATTTCAGGGAATTTAGGTTTGAAATAACACCTTTTCCTGTCTCCGCCTAGGAAAACGTTCCTTTCTTATCTCAAATATGCTTGTCCTAGGGGACTGTATCATTCAGAGGAATTGTGCATCTTCAGTTTTGTGCTGTTGGTCTGAGATTTTCCTCCTAGGATAACATGTATCAGTTGTAGAACCTCAGCTCTATGGTCACAGATAGTAGCTCAAGGAATAGACATGGCTATAAATTAAGACATTTATAACCTCTCCCATTTCACATGTAACCAAAGAAAGGATATTTGAAAACCTTCCTAGGGACAAGCATGAAGATCTGTAAAGTGAATGCTGAGTGTTGTCACACTTCCTGCCACATTCCAAGCACTGGCCGCAGGGAAAGAAGCCGGGAGAATTAAGCAGATATTTGAATGATTGGGACTCAGCAGCATTCGAATCCTTATTGTTGGAAACAAGGTTTGAGCGTGGGACTGATATCAAAAGAAGCCTCATCAAATCACAGGACCAACCTGAAGGAAACAGAATTAGACATTGGATGCCATTTTTAAAGGTTTCATCAAATGGTGTTATTGCTCTTGGCCTAGAATAAATTTTGAAATATTTCTTTGGGTCATTTTCTCCAAATTTCAGACAGCATCAAGAGAGTCTGTTTGCCCAATACAGGGAAAACATACTTAGCCTGGCTAACTGAACTTGAGATGGGCAAGTGTTTCCTCGTAGATTTTTGCTGTCAGTGTTAAATCTTTTCTCCCACCAAGAATCGCACAGCAGTTGACTCCCAAATATTAAAAAAAATCAGGTGAAAGGCTAGCTGGAAAAGTGCCAATACTCAGAATGTCTCAGTTAATTTTCTTTTCTGCTTCATCCAGTTTTGGGAATTTCAATTGTAAATATGTTTTAGACCAATATATTAGTCATGTATTAATAAACAGCAGTAACTAACATGTCTTCAGAAGCACGTATGTACAAGATATTTTATCTTCCATATTCATTGTTTCATTTAATTTCCACATTAACTCTATGCAATGAAGGTTTTTTTAAAAATTAATTTTGCAGATGAAGAAATGAAAGTTTAATGCCATTAGTAGCTTGCCATAATCTATACTTGTTATAACCTACATAAATAGTGAAAAAGGAGTAATTGCAATTCAATTTCTTTTTCTCTGTGTTACATTATGACCTATTGCTCCTGCTTCATGTTTTCCTGGGTTTCTTTGAAGGTTTTATTGTAGATCGCAGAAGATAACCTTCCAGTCCATTTTGCTTATTCATTGAATGTGTTCACTCCTTGTTCACTGCCTTCTTTTCAGCCCACATTCTCGATCTTGAATATGTGAATGACAGACATCCTCCAGGACCTTGCCTCTTTACTTTCTGAACATCAGCAATCCTATACTTCATTTTGCACTCCTCGCCCACTGCCTTGCTGGATACACCGTGCATCTTATTATTAACTGTAATGACTTCCAAATTCAAATCCTGTAGCTCACATTCTCTTTGTCCTGCAGTCCCCCTTACTGGAGTACTCCTTAGAAAATGAAATTTGGTTGCTTACTTATTTTTTATTGAGTTGTAAGCATTCTTATATATTATAGATAGTAATTATCAATCACCATGATTGGCCTACAAGTGTTTTCTTCATTTAACAAGTTACCTTTTCACTTGAAAGAATCTTGAAAATGAACTTCGAAGTCCAAGATTTTGTTTATTTATTTAATCTTTCTTTTAATGTCACTTGTGCTTTTGACATTATCTCTATAAATTCTTTGCTAACTAACAGGCTATGAAAACACTCATATTTTCTTTTAAAGATTTTATAGTTGTAACACTTCACTTTAGGTCTATCATTGAGTTAATTTTTTGTGTATGGTCTGAGGAAGATGATTAGCTTTTATTGATTTATTTATTTTTTTCCTTGTGGATATATAATTTTCTTGGTACCATTTTTGCAAAGGCCACTGTTTTCATATTGAATTATCTTGTCCCTTTTAAAAATTAATTAACCCTGAATATTAAGTTGTACTCTATGGGTCAGTATCCTTCTTAGTATAGCTTATAGTAAATTTTGAAATCAAGAATCCTGAATCCTCCAAATTTGTCCATGTTCAGTAATGTAGTAATTCTGAACCCTTTGTATTTCTAAATGAGTTTTAGTTTCAGCTTGTCAGTTCATAAATAAAAGTCAGATGTATACATTCAATGTTTAATTATAACACTACTGAACTCACTATGTATATTTACTGGGCTGGAAAAAACAGAAAATTCTCTGTTACTGGTATATTTATTGAGAGTAAGTTTGCATTATTTTTTCAGACATCTTGCTATTTAACTCAGCCTGGACTTGAATTCACTATATAGCCCAGGATGGTCTCGAACTCACTATAATCCTCCTGCCTCAGCCTCCTGAGTGCTAGGATTACAGGCATGCAACACCACACCTGGCCTTGGATAAAGTATTATTGTAGAAGTGTTTAACTAAAGACATTGAGGGAAAAAGGCAGTTGTGAGAATTTTAAAATTTACAAAAGTCATGATTATGTGGGACACAATAAAATCTTATATATTTGAAGATAATTGGTTATTTTTTTCTCTTGAAAGTGATTATAGATACTAGTATGAAAATCAAGTTCTAACTGTGGTCCCTGTCTTGGTTGACCACTGGTAGAAGTCAAGCAATATGCTAAGGTGCTCCCAAGAAAGGAAAGTCACAAACACGCACTAAAATTTATCAGTTATTAGCCTGAAATGAAAATCTTGGCTTCACACTGACATCTGAATGTGCACTTTTATTTTGGCCACTGTTTTAGATATTTGGGTTTTAGTTTTCTATGGAATGGCTCTTCTTCTTACTCCCATTTTCTTAATGACAGTAATCTAGGTGACCCACCACCTGCCTGCCTAAGATGGTGCTCCCCAGCTTGGCTACATACAGACAGCCTGACCTTGTCATTTTGTCAGTACCCTGGTGTCTTGGTTACTTTTCTTGTTGCTGAGACAAAATTCCAATCACCCAAAGGCAGAGGAAGAATGATTATTTAGCACACAGTTTTTAGAGGTTTCAGTCCACAGCTGGCTGGCTCCACAGCAGAGTGGCAGGGGAGAGGAAGAACAGTCCATGGCGTGGCAGGCAGGCAGAAGGGAGGAAGCAGCAGTCTCAGCAGCTGCAGGCAGCCTTGCTTCCTTCTCCTCCCATCGCGCCCACCACCCTTTTGGGCAGTGCCACCCAGAACTGTGGTAATGTCACTCAGTGGACTAATCTAGTACCACGCACCCTTGATCCCAGTGTCACATGCCCTAAAACCAACCAGCTATGTTAAGCTGTCTGTATGAGGCTTTGGGGGGACATTTAGATACAAGCCATAAACTTGCCTTCACCTATTTTTTCTTTACTGGATTTTCAAAAATAAGTGCTTCTTTCACTTTTCAGTACCCTTTATTTTAAATGTAAAAGGACTTTTTTCTTTCTTTGTTTCTTTATACTACGAAAGATGCAGATGTTTAGATCACTATTGCCTACAGGAATATTCTTGAAGGTACTAAGGGGGTCCAAACGAGGGTTTCTTGCCAACTGAAGTATTAAACTGACTAACAAATTTTAACACAGCTTATAATTTTTTTATGCCTTCAGTTATCATAGCTTAATTTTGTGTATGAGAACTAGATTTCATATGCTCCTTTATCTTGCTGCCTGAAGGTCTTTCAACTACCTATTGAAGCAGAAAACAATGCTTCCATTATTTCTGTGCTGTACTTCAGATACTAAAAAATTCAAATTAAAAACCACCAGCTTCTCCCTGAGTTTTCACAATTTAAATTGTATTTGCATAACTTTTTGATGTTCTAATATATATTTATTTTAGAAAACAGATTTTAAAGTAATAAAAGATGCTTGAGAAAAAAAACTTAAAACTTCCAAATATTTCTTAGCATTCATTTGTTAATGAATGCACTGCCTGGAGCAAATATGTTATAATATGTATCATCTATTTTTGTGTTGTTACTAGGAATTATAGCTTATAACACTTTACATGTTAAGAATGAAGTATTGACATAAACAAGGATATCTTCCAAAATTTACTCTTATTTTTATTGCTACTATCTCTATATCTTCTTTCAATTCACCTTGTGTTAGTCCTTTTTATTCTTCCTATTACTTGACTATAATCTTCCAATAACAATTCCTTAGGATTTGCCAACAATGCCTTTACAAATTGCATAATATACATATTACATGATCTTATTTTTACCATTTTTATTTATTCAGATGATGCTATTCTTACTTCTGTTACTTTGTTTCCAGGGAGAACAGAGAAAATATGTAATTGACAATACTACTGAATAAGAGTGTATTATTTTAACTATTTTTGTTTATTCATGATTTTAATGGTTTACTCAAGCCTATTTATCCTCTGCATATCAGCACTTAAAGGATAGCAGATTTTACCATCTGTTACTTCATAACTGGTCCTGAAAACTGGCACATATAAAATATTTAGAAAAATGGTCTTAAATTTTCTATTCTTATATTTTGCTTTGCAGGGAAATGTGATTATCAAATAAATTTTTAAAATTAAATCATTTGTCTGACTTCATATTTACATATTTGACAGGATGTATGTTATTTCAGAGGAGGAAGCAGAATCTATCTTAGCACAATAAATCAACAGCATTATGAAATGAGAAGCAGCTGAAATTAGCAGAGGAGAATTTTTTTGTTTTATCCGTTTTTATAGATTCCCAAGGGTCTTATTCCACATTCAAATTAGGAAGTCCATAATTGTTTCCCAGGATAGCAACTGGAAGAAAATTGAAGTGGGTGGAGCTGATTGTAACACCATTTCAGATCTAGGACTATGGTAGACTCCATGAAGATAGGAACAGATACAGAGATTATTCAGGGAAAACAGAAAAAGTAGAGGGTATTAGAAAAATAAGAGAAACCCTAACAGTTGATACGAGGAGAACTTGAAATACTTCATAAGTGACTTTATAACTTTGGGGCAGAAAACTTAATAAGAAGTACAAAATGATACTTTAATGTCATTTTAAAATGCTGATTATCACTGATTTTTTCCTGCAGTGGTTACCAGAGAAGGGGTCAGTGGAAAGTGGTTCACATACTGAAGACACCAAAATGTTATAAAAGTTAATGCTGGTTCTGAAAAGAGAGTAAGAGGTGTCATGTGTCAGAGACTGGGCGGAGGGACCCAGTCAGGTAACCACATTGGGATTCTGGAGGGAAAGACCAGGGCAAGGAATTGATCAGGTAATGAAGCCTCTGATGGTTCAGCCAGTCATAAAAACTCTGTATTTGGGATGGATTTGGATGAGGAGTGTAAACTTGTGGCAGAGAGGAAAATTTTGAAGACACTGTGAAAACATCATAATGATGAAATGGGTCAGGTAAGATTCCTAGCTTCGAGAAAACTGTTACCAGATGGTACCTTGCATGAACACAGAATGACTATCTGTGTATGTAAGAGACAGACCGAAGTAGGCACATTTTTGGGAAAAACTTTAATAACCAGGAATATTCTAGGCTTGTCTGTCTAACAGTGAAAGAAGAAAGTAGTTGTAGATTTCAAATGATCTACTTTTTTCTTTTTAAAACATGAAAAGGATGATGAGTAGGGGAAGGAGTGAGAGGGGTAAAAGGTTAAGGGAGAAGATACAGCTGGGAAACATAAGGTTAAACAAAAACAATGAGTCAGGTACCACTTGGGTCTCTTCTGTGTGACTCCCTTTTACATGAATTTAAAAAGAACAAAACCAGTATCTGAAGGGTCAGTCTGTTCACTTGGGTAACAAGGAAAGAAACTTCCCAGAGGGTCAGCATGTTCATGCTTCAGCTGCAAGAAAAGAAACTTCCCAGAACTGTTCTAACCGCAAAAGTCAACCCTGCCCCAGAGAGTACGTGATGACGACCGTGTCACACTTTGCTGCTCACACCTGGCTCACCGCAGAGCCGCCCTGGCTGTTCCAGCTCACGAGCACAGCCCCCTTTTCCCAGAACAACCCTTAAAAACCCTTTCTCCGAGCCAAGTGGTGGCTGTCTTAGTCCACAAGGCAGCCCACCTCCCGCCTAATAAGCTTCTCCGTGAAGTCACAGTGTTTGGTCTGGTTTCGCGTGGGTTCCGGTCCATCAGTATCTAGTGCTAGAAGCGAGGATACTTTTTAACACTTGGAGTTACACAGAGTCATCTAGAAGGCTATGTGATGTTCTATGTCTTGCTGTAGATGTTGACTTCCACTTTTTGATGTGTTCATTTTTTGAGAATTCACTTGCAAATGCTTATAATTCATGCAATATTTCATATGCCAGTCGCTCTTCAATACAAGCTTTACTAAAGTAATTTCACACTTGTGATTATGGAAGTGTAGAGAGGGTGAAGAGAACATGAATGGACAAAGTTGGAGACAAGATCTGGGCAGCGAGACTGGTATCAGGTTCATGCTCTGGGAAGAACGGAAATCAAGCAACTTCACCGTCTGTTCTCTTGGCTCTCCGGGAGCAGGAAGGGTCTTCAAGGTGAGGCAGGTTTGTTATTCCAATGTGCTTTGTGGTTCAGAGTACACGAAGAGGTGCAGAAATTGCAGAACTTGACTTGCCTTCTCTCCTTAGCTCTCCTGCTTTAGCCATCTGTTATTCCTAGCCAGAAAACTGATGGAAAGGGAGCCTGAGCAAGAGTTCATAGTAATCAACCATTAAGGCACAAATTAAGAGCAGAAAATGAATCTGAATGAAAAAATAAAACATACTATTAGACAAAAATTAATGATCTAGTAAGATGTTCCTTTACCATGGCCTCGGTATACCTACTTAACGAATGAAAGCGTGTGCGTGTGTCGGGTTGCTTACTTGACATGCTTGACGCAGGACTGAACTGAGCCAACTGAATTTTAAAAGGCTGCTGAGAAGCAGCGATGCTGTCGGAGTGGTTGGAAACTCAATGCACTCGCACATGGCTTTAGGTTGTGTGTGTGTGTGTGTGTGTGTGTGTGTGTGGTGGGCAGTCTGGATTCTGTACTCTTTAGCTATGTGCATTTTGGTTTCTGTGCCTACTTTTTCATCACAGGTATAGTCCTCTTTAGCTACCTTTGCTCAAAAATGTCTTCTTAAATTAAGATGCCACTGCTGAACAGCCAACAGCTGGAAATGTGTATTTAACTGTTTTTCCAGGAGAGAAAATATGTTGTGCCCATCCCACTGGGACCATTGGCTTGCTTTCCGAGATGGTTGACCGCACTTAATGTGTGATTTGTGTTGGTAGAACAGCTTTGTTACTGTTGCTGTTGATTTTTTTATGCAGAGCTAATTGTTTCATACAATTAGATCTGTAACCTTCTACCATTAACAATTTTTTGAACAACTGAGAATCAACCTATCCCATTTTACTTAAACGGTTACAGTTCAGTGTGAATTCTCACTCACTACACTTAATCACAATAACGTGTAAGTAATAAACTGTCTCAGTTTCCCCTCTAATTTATAAATCAAGTGATAATTTTATTTATTGTAAATACACATGTACTACTTTGCTTCTGTTTACCCTTGTATATTCTTTTTGGCTCTGCACATATGTATATACATATTTCTTTCATGGCTTTATTCCTCTAAAATCTAATATAAAAAACTGTATCTTCAAATATTTATTTTTTATAAAGGAAAATTTGAGATGATATTTCCTTTATCATATATTTATATGTGTATGTATGATATGTGTGTATATTTTTCACATGTATATTACATAGACCATTAACAATCATAGAAAACACTTGAATATCAATCACTTAATTGCAATTCTTTTTGTTTGTTTGTTTGTTTTCAGTACTTGGGTTGAACTCATGACCTTGCACTTACCAAGCAGGTGCTTGAGCCACTGAGCTAAATCCCCTGCCCTGAAATTTTCGATACAGAACTCATTTCAGTGCTTCATGCACAAAGGTACAACCACAGTTGTAGCTCAATATTTCGCTGGCAAAACTACACATGATTACAGAATTATCCAAAGAGTAAACCTTCAAGCTTGCTAAGCATACCTAATTTCTATTCATGAAAAAAAAGCAATTTTACCAAATATATAAGTATTTAAATCAGTAGTAAATTTATCAAACTTCTACATTTCAGCATGTTTGAAATTCTCCCCTGGAAAACAATTTAACCAAAAAAATGTTTCAATACTGCTTTTAAAAATCAGGTACATGACTGAAACTCCTTAAGTGAGATACTAGAAACATCCTTAGTGATCTTCAATTTATGTCTATTCAAACCTTTAAATCAGTTCACCAATAGCTCATCTAAGTTTGGCAGTGTTTGACTCGAGTAGTCCAACTCACTATGAGCTACTTGGTTTTGGAAGAATAGGATCCTGGGTTCATTGCTTTTTTTTTTTTTTTTTTTTTTTTTTTTTTTTGTACTGGTGATCGAACTCACAACCTTGCGCCTGCCAGGCAGATGCTTACGCCACTGAGCTAAATCCCTGGCTGCTTTTATGCTTATGCTGTATAGATTTGCTCCATCGGTATTTATTTTTAATTAAATGCTACTTAAATTATGAAACACAGTTCAAAGACTATCAATACTAACAAGTTCTCTAAACATTTACAACATTATTATTCCCATGAGAACTCATTTGAGGGTGTGTAAAAGCTTAAAATTATGGCATACATATAAACACACTGAAAGATTTCTTTCCATTATTTTACAAATAATCACAGTTGTGACTGTGTCTCTGTGGCTAATCAGCAGGCATGACATCTTGGTGGTTCTTAATATATGTGTACCTTACAAATACATGCATATAATGCGTGCGCTGACAAACAGAAAAAGGACTGATTAAAATAAAGGTCAGACAATTAAAACTATATTCAGAAGTAATGTAAATGCCCCTGTAAAGGTAGTAACATTTTCCACAAATGTTCTTTCAGCTAAAGAACGCAAACACAGCTAGCACGATTGATTCAGAAGTTTATAGATTAGGAAGCAAATTTATAGATTAGAACCATCACAAACATAAAAGATTGTATGTGTAACTTGTTTATGAGGTAATAATTCAGGTTGACAGTTAATTCTCTGGGAGTGTTTTTAATGTACATTATTCTCCACTTTAGAAATTAAGTAATAAAATAAATAAAACGCTGTGTTTTTCCTCAATTCTGCCTAACACTATAGAATATTGGTAACTCACCCTGAAGTGATGATGAATTGCGTAACAGAAACGTGACATAAATAGCCAGAATCTCTAATGTCCTCAGTTTCTAAATTTTCTTGAGCTGTTCCTTGCTCCCAGATGAGTTTACCTGGTTTGAGTGCAGAACCAGTGGAAATTAATTTTCTTTCTCTTAGTACCACATTATATTCCTTGACATAGATAGATATCACGGTTTTAAAATGTCAACCACCAAATGTATTATAGGCACAGTTTGACCTATTTAACTGCATTGAAGTAATTTTTCTTTTTCAGCATATTAGTTTTTTAGTCTTGAAATTGTAGTTTATAGGTTAAAATAATAGAGAAGTTGAAAGACTTCTTAAATATGTATTTTTCTCTCCTTTGCCTTGAAAAGGGTCATTTCCTTTGCAGACTCTAGAAAACAAGTAGGAGTGTTACAATGTTTTCAAAGAATGTGTACTCTTAAACTCTTCTGATTTAATGTTCAACACAGAAAACCTAGTAGTAAAACTACTGAAAGATTTTACCATAACTAGAATGTGTATGGTTTAGTAATTATATAAGTACATATGGAATTTCTCTTTAAAAACTATTTTTTTAGTTAAGTTCTTGGTACACTTTAGATATACACAGTAATCATATTCATCATAGGAAATTTGCACCTGTATATGATATCTTGCTTCCTCTTTCTTTCCCACTCTCCTCCCCTCCCTTCAACTCCTTTTCCCCTCCTTATTTACAAAGTTTTGTTTCCATTTTATCTTTCTTCTGTCATTTTTTTCTTTTCCCTTCCTTCCTTTCCCCTTTCCCTTCCTCTGTTCCTCTTTCCTTTTAAACAATCTCTTCCTATTTCACAATATCTATTGGACATTTTTATCCTTGTTTACTCTTTCAGTTTTTCGTGCCAGAGAAGCAACATGGTATTTATATGTGTGTGTCTGAATTATTTCACTTAAGAGTATGATCTCAAAGTGCCTCCATTTACCTAGCAAAGTTTCAAGTTTATGCTTCTTTATGGCTGAGTGTACAAAACACATGCTTTTTATCTATTCCTCAGTTAATGGGCATTTGAGTTGTTTCCATGATTTAACTATTACAACCTATACTATAAAAATGGATGCATATGTGTCACTATGTATGATGCTTTTAATTCTTTTGGAATTAAACAGACACTTGAATTATTGCACAAGTAAAGTTAAACTAGGAACTATGAAATATTTTCTAATAACTGGACAGTGTTAAATATTATTGCTGATACACTGCTATTTCTTGTGTAAACTGCAATCCTCTGAGACACCAGAATTTTACTGTTTTCCTTTCAGTGTTGACTGTAAGAGGATTGCAACAAGCAGGAAGCACTGAATCAGGGAGGAGAGCCTTGTGTAGCGAGGACTGCCAAGGGATATTCCCAGTACGTAGATCGACCTGTCTCCCCAGGACGACAGGCCTCCACCTGACAGGAGTTCACGGGGCGAGGGTGAAATCTCTGTATGTAAACCCACAATTCCCAACAATACAATTTTCATGTTAAAATGTTATCTCAAGAAAAGATAAATGTAACATTTTCCAATTACACTACTTGATCTCTGATTGGAAATAAGTATATATCAAAAATACGAAAAAAAACGGTGAACATAGAGTGTTGTCCACGCATAAAACAACAGTAACCTTATAAGGAAGTGTCCTGGAAGCTCATTCTAGGCAAAGGAGAAACCATTACTGTTTTCAGTGAACTGCAGTAAAATCAAAGCCGGTGATAAATTCCTCATTCAGTAGGATGGTAAGTTAGATAATTTAAATAACATTCTGTTTTAAGACCACTAGAAATTATGGGGAAAAAATCCTTACCTTTAAAATTTTGTGTAGCTGAACTCACAAAAATATGCAAGAAATATTCACCAAACTAAAACAAAAGATGGAGCTGAAAACCAGAGTGCTGATCACATGAGCTTTTGCACTGGCCCTTCCCACGTGGGGAGCCAGACCAAACCAACCCTTCACATAGCAGAGGACTGGAGCTGATTCCACTGTCCAAAACCACATTGACTCTCAGTCTGTTATATCATCTAGGGAAATAAAACTCACCAGAAAATTAAGAAATCAATTTTTTTTTGTCTTTTAGCTATGAGACGATTTTAAGAAAATATGTTTTTAAAATGGAAGTCTACCACATCTGATTTTGCGTGACAAATTTAACCACACCTTCATAGCCCAAGAGTTTCTAGAATCGGAAATTACTCATGGTGGCAAGATTGTGCTATGTAAGTGATATCACTAAATGAAAGAAAGAAACGCAGAACCTCTGCAATGGAAAAGGAGTTCAGTCAAAACTACAAAATATTTCACAAAGTGTTTCTAAAATTAATTTTGGATTCTAAAATTTCAAACAGAAAAATTCACATCATTTGAATCTAAGACTTTCATATAACATTTTTTGGATAGATATCTATATCTACATCTACCTATCTATTTATCATAATTAGTCATAATAAAAGAACCAAAGTCAGAAAATACAAAATTTATCTTAAATCAAGTAGCAATTCTAAAAATTGAAATTTTAATAGATAAATAAATTCTAAAGTTGTATTCTGTATGAAAAAACACAAAGAAAAAGAAATAAAATATGAAGAATGTATCAAGAAAATTAGCCAACAGGTGAGAAATCTAGGATGTGCTCATAGGAGTTGCAAAAAGAGATAGAGAAGAGAATATGTGGCAACAACATTTTAAATTTTAAGAATATTTTAATTTTCATGTCTGAAAATCACAAGTATTATGCAAAATAAATTTAAGTGGAATGTAGTAAAGAAATCAATATGTAGAGCTATGACTGCAAAACTAAACTGATCCAAAATCACACTGAAGATTTTTAGAAAACAAGAGAGATCATCTTGAAAGAAATAATGTCGACACCACCACCACCAATAGAAAATAGATCTCATATAATACTACTAACAGTGTGCTGAAAGAAAATGATTGACAGCACTGAATACTACTCCCTACTATACTATCATACAAAAATAGTGGAAAAATAATGATTTTTTTGGAAGGAGACTAAGAAAATACTCTAAACCTATAATGAATGTACTAATGAGGTACAACAACAATACATTATTTCTTTGAAGGCGATCTTCCTTGCTTTCTTAAAGATCTTCATTTTATAAATGTTTATGTTTTTTAAAAAGACAATTGAGTATGAGTAGGTTAAAGAGGTAAAGAAAGCTACAGTGTAAGTAGAGAAAAAAATCAAAGAAAAGAAATAGGTTGGAAAAGTTAAGCAATATAAAACAAAGCTATAGTTGTATATGATAGTAAAATAAATCCTACAACAAATTACTATATATTTTATTAAAGATAGAGGAAAGAGTTCAAAGGTTTCAACATAAAGAAATGATAAATGCTTAAGAGATGAAAATTAGTATATAAAACTCACAGATAAGAATAACTACATAGACAAATTCAGAGTTTTGTAATATTGTAAAATTCACATAAACCATTCAGGTTTTCAGTGCGAGGACTAAGCACAAAACAGTTAATACAACAGCAACTACGTTTATATGTCATATGACACTCATTGCAGGAAGATTTAAATTGAAATATTAAAAATTGAAAATGTAGAGAGGATTGGAGAACCAATATTTTCTTAGTAATACATTTGGTTTCCATTTTTGCTTGTTTCTGTTCTTATTTTTATGTTCCTGTTAAGTTGCTGTGATTTCCAAGTAACTTGCTACGATCAAAGATAATTTTTAAGCCTCATAATCAAAAGGCAAAAATATATATAAACAAAAATAGCAAGCAAGGAATTAAAAAACACTGATGTCAAAGAATTACAAAGGGCCATTTCAGGTTATTATGAAAAAATAAATACAACCAACTCTGATAACCTAGAAGAAACTGACAAATTCCTGAATATGTGCACTTTACCAGGACTGAACCACACATAAACAAAAAACCAGGACTGGAGTATAATAAAGAAAAATGTCAACCAGTGATAAAATGTCTCCCATAAAAAAAAAAAAAAAAAAAAAAAACTGCAATGTTGTGTATTTACTCTAGTCATTTGCTTGTCTCTTTTGCTTGTTGTTTTTACTATATATGTCGTCTTTTTTTGTTGTTGTTGTTTTTGTTTGTTTTGTTTTTCTTCGCTCAAATTAAAAAAAAAAAAAAAGGCAGCCCAGGGCCAAATACATTCTCTGTATAATTTCGCAAACTTTCCTTCCTACCTTCTTTCCTGTCTTCCTTCCTTCCTCTTTCCTTCCCACCTCCCTCTCACTTTTCTCGTCTTTCTGCACTGCAGAATGAACCTTGGGTTTTCAAACAGAGCTAAGTTCATAGCCATTTACATTTTAAAAATAAATTTTGATGCAAAGTCTTACAAAGTTTCTAAATTCCCCAGGCTGGGTGGGCTCAAACTGCTTCAACTGCCCACAGTGCTAGGACTACAGGCATATATTACAATGTCTAACTTCCACCAAACATTCAAAGAAGATCTAGTTCTTTTTATTCCAATTCTTAAATTATTCCAAAAATCAAAGAGGAAGACATTTTTTCGAACACATTTTATAAAGCTAAGATTAACCTGAGACCCGTTACAGTCAAGGACACAGCAAAAGACAAATCCATAGGCTAGTCTTCTTGGTGAATACAGGCACAAAAATTTCTCAACAAAATAGTAAACAAATTGTGTCCAACAATAAATTAAAAAAGAGTATTCATCACGATCAAGTGAGATGCGAGGATGTTTCGACAGATGCCAACAAGTCAGTGTGACACAGAACATTAACAGACAGGGCGAAAAAGCTTATGCAGTTATCGCAATTGAGGCATAAACAGCATTAGATAAAATTCAACGTCATTTCATGATGAAAATGGTGAATAAAGCAGGTATATAAGAAACACTCTTTAATGCATTAAAGGCCATGTATGGGATATGATTGAAAACTACAGTTGATGTATAATAAAAGACACATTGTTATTAATATACACATCAAATATAAACATGTCTAACCCAAATCACCCATTTTGTGACTTCATGGAATAATCCTGGCAGTCCTTTCTCGTGAGCATTGCTCTGTCTGCCTTGCTGTCCTACATCCTTTTATGATCATTTCGGCTTTGGTTAGAGCCACATGGTACCAGATGTCTCTCTCTGTTGGGTGACATGCAGCGGTAGTATTCACTGCATTCAAGATCACACCTTGTAAAGACAATCATAAAAGTGGGACTTCCACAACTGACCCGAAAGTGGAAAAATGGTAGGATAAGAGAGCTCAAAGAGAAAAGGAACATTTTGAGGAGGATCAATTGCAATGTGTCTTTTTCTTTAATAAGGTTTTAAATTTTAAGTATTCTGCATGTATTTGTTCACATCTCACATAAGAAGAGAATGTCTAACACTAAACTGAGCTGGGAAAAACTGAAAGGTTTCTAACACCTGGAACATTACAAGGATGTCCACTTCATGAGTTTTACCAACAAACAGTGTACTAGAAATACTAGCCAGAACTGTAAGGCAAGAATAAGCAATAGTAAGTATCCGAATTGGAAAAATAGACTTCCAATGCTTTGCTGTTTGTATATGACATATCCTGATATATAGGAAATCCCAAAGACTCCATTAAAAAAAAAAAAACTATTAGAACTAATGAAAGAATTCAGCAAAACTACAGTACACAAAATCAACATCATTGCTATATGCCTGTAGTAATTAAGGAAGCAATGGATTTGTAATAATTACAAAGGTATTAGTTAACTGGGAGTAACTTTAACCAAAGAATGCAAAGATCTCTGTAACTAAATGTATAAAGCATTGATGAAAGAAATTGAAGTACATAAATACACAGAAAATGGAAAGACAAACTATGTTCAAGGACTGGAAAAATGGTTATTGTTAAAATGTCCATATTATCCAAAGTGATCTAAGTGACTCATTTCGGTGTTGTTTTCAATGTGTTGTTGATTTCACCTTTTCAAGTATTTTGCTGAGAATTTTTTGAAACTATATTCATAAAAGAAATTACCCTATAACTTTTTTTCCTTATTTCCTGTCTTAGTTATTTCTATTTTTTCATTGCTGAGATAAAATACTCAAGACCAAAGTTAAAGGGGGAAAGGTTTACTGGGCCCACAGTTTGTCGTGGTTGCAGTCCAGAGCTGACTGGCTCCAAGGCAGGGTGGTGTGGAAGGGGGAAATCACAGAGGGGAAACAGTGCATGGAGGCAGAAGAAGGAAAGCTGCAAGCTGCAAGCTACCACTGAGGACTTGCTTTGTGTCCTTTATCTTATCTAGGATACCTGCCCTTAGGGGAGTAGCATCCCCACCCGGGGCGGGCGTCCCCATGACCCTACACAGAACTCTGTCAGACCAATCAGTACAGTAATTTAGTAATCACACACCCTTGATCCTAGCGTCACACACCCCAGATCCAGCCACCTCTGAAAAGCCCCAGCTATGGTAACACGAGACTGGTCTAGACACAAGCCACAGCCCTTTGTTGCCTTCCTTCCTTCCTTCTTATTTCCTTCCTTCCTTCCTTTCTTCCTTCTTTCTTTCCTTTCTTCTTCCCCTCCTTCCTTCCTCCTCCTTTCTTTCCTTCATTTTTCTCTTCTCTTCTCCTTTTTATCTCTCTCCTCCCCTCCCCTCTCCTCCCTATTTTTTGCTTTTTTTTCTTTTTGTGGTATTCTTTACTAGTTTTGTTATTACAGTAATGGTGGCCTTATAGAATGTGTTTGAATGAATTCCTTCCTCTTCATTTGTTGGTAATAGTTTAAGAATAATTGATATTGTATCCTCTCAAAGTGTTTAGTAAAATTTAGAACTAAAACCTATCTTGTTTTTTATTTTCCTCGATGGAAAACGTTTTTATACTAATTGATTCTAAAGAATACCAATGATCTCATTCACAGAACTAAAAACAAAATTAATTTTATGTTAAACCATCAAAACCTTAAATAGCAAACACATTTTAAGCAGAAAAAAAAAAGGTAGTAGATACTATGCTACTCCTCTGTTTCAAAGAGCAGTGCACACTGTTGTAGGCAAAATTGCATTGTATCATCACAAAGCCACACACAGACCAACAGAACAGAACAGACAGGCCAGGAGCCAAGCAATTCACGTGTAGCCAATGGGATTCAGCAAATGTATTCACACACAGAAGAATGAAGCTACACCCTTGTCTCTCACTAATTACAAAACTCAACGCAAAATAGAATTAAACACTTAAATGAAAGATCTAAACTAGAACATTACTGAAAGAAAACATATGGAAAATGCTTCAGGACATTGAAATGACCATTTTGGAGAATTGAGATAGACCTCGAATGCATAGGAAAATGAAGCAAAAATAGATGAGATTATATCAAGCTAAAAATGTTCATCACATCAAAGTGCAAAACCAGAAATTAACAGAGTAAAGTAACAATTTAAAACTGGGAGAAGAGCTGGGCATGGTGGCTCACTCCTTTAATCCCAGCACTCAGGAGGCTGAGGCAGGAGACTCCTTATGAGGTCGAGACCAGTTTGGGCTACAAAGTGAGTTCAAGGCCAACCGGAACTGCAAAGTGAGACCCTGTCTCAAAAAATGGGGCCGGGGATTCAACTCAGTAGCATAAGGGACAGCCTGGCAGGTGCGAGGTTGTGAGTTTGATCCCTGGTACCAAAAATATAAAAAAATTAAAAATAAAAAAAATTAAAAAAAATAAAAGTGGGAGAAGATATCTCAAAATACGTGTGTGAGAAAGGGTTAATACTCAGAATACACATCAAATTAAAATAGACGATAGATCTGAATAGACATTTTTCAGAGAAGATATGCAAATGACCTATAGGTACTTGAAATAATGTTCAATATTCCTAATCATCAGAAAAATTCAAATTAAAAAATTAATGAAATACCATTTCAACACAATTAGAATGGCTATAACAAAATAATTTAAAGATAATATATGCCAGAAAGGATAATGAATGGATAGAAAGGAGCCTTCACACACTTGGTAGGAGTAAAAATTAGCACAGCCATTATGAAAAAGGCATGGAGATTTTCCCCAAAATAAATAATGGATATGCCCTATGATCCAGAAGTTCATCTACCAGATATATATCCAGAGGAGTTTATATCATTTATTTTGAAGAGATATCTGAACTCTTGTGCTTACTGCAAAAGCATTCCTCATAGCTGAGAAATGGAAACAATCCTATTATCTACACATTGATAAATGAATAAATAAAATATGGCATATACCCTGTGAAATACAATTCAGCCATAAAGTAGAATGAAGCTTTACCATATGCAATAACATGGGTGGAACTGGACCTTATTATGTAAACAAAATGAATGAGGCTCAGAAAGGCAAGTACTGCATGATCTTATTGATAGGGGAATCTAAAGGTTGATCTCATTAAAATTGAGAGGAAAATGGTGAACACAGGAGTCAGGAACATAAAGTGTAAGGGGGTGAATGCGGATGGGTTGACCAGTGGATAGGAGATTACAGTTACCTCGGAGTAAGAAGTTTTGGTGTCGTATAGTACAATGGGATGCCTTTACACAATATAGTTTATATTTCAAAAGAGCTAGAAGAAAAAAAAAAAGAGCTAGAAGAAAAATTTTGAGTGTTTTCACCACAAACAAATGATGAGTGTTTAATGAGATAGATATATTTAACTTGATTCGTTTCACACTGCATATCTGCAAAGAAATATCATATGGTGGTGCTTTCACATGCATAATTTTTATATTTTATTCTGTTTAAAGTAGTTTAATAAAATGATTGCAAAAATTTTTGAACTAAATATTTGAAAACATGTCTCATTATCTTTTCAAATGTTATATCAAAACTATGTTGAGTTTATCCAAAGGATTTTTTAATTGAAATACATTTCTATAATTCATAAAGACAAAATTATTATGGAGATTTTAAAAGTATCTTAAAATTATTTCAACAGAGACATATATTAAGATTCAATCATGTTGAAACATTAAATTGTACAAACAGGAATACTATGTAGAAAAACAAGAATATAAACCCAAATTCACTAAGAAGATACAGCATTGAAAATCTTTGATGTTTAACAGTACTAGTTTATGTCACATACATACTAGTTTGTGTCATATAATGTTGAATTTTAGAAAAAGTACTGTTAAACTGGAAATCACTTTATCTGTTGAAAACAAGATTCAGTAAACACAATATAAGTGAAGACAGAAAATTTGAAGTTATGAAAGAAATTTTAAATGCTAAATTCTTTTGATGATTTTCATCCATGTACACAGATATGAACATAGAACATGCACATTCTTTCAAAACAAACATTGAAAAATTGTAAAAGTTAAGCATGAAGTACTTCAAAAAGCTTTTAAAATATAAGCACATGGGCTTCTATCTGTCTCTCCTATTAACACAAGTTGG